>KK116814.1:265878-321468 GCA_000611955.2 Stegodyphus mimosarum | reverse complement strand
AGTCTGCCATGCCTGGCACAGAGATCCTAACTTATGGTGTAAGAACTCTCAATCTTGATTCGGGACTCGGACGACAATTTCAATGGCCATTTATCGTCGCGAATTTTAATAAAGGCATCATTGGGGCCGATTTTCATTTTCAACTGCTTATTGATATTCATAGTAGAAAATTGATCGATGGTGTTACTCAGTTATCTGTAAAAGCTGCAGTCAGGTCTCTCAGATGAACACATCATCAGCACACTGTATAATAACCATAAATCAAACTTTTATGAATTGTTTAAATCTTACCCCGACTTAACTAAGCCATATGTTTTCAGTATCCCAAGTAAACATGATGTGAAGCTCCACATAATAACCAAAGGGGTACCTGTGCATTCACGAGCTAGTCCACTCGATCTTGAAAAACTTGCTTTAGCCAAGCAAGAATTTCAGTTCATGTTGGAGAAGGGAATCATTCGATCATCAAAATCTCAATGGGCTAGCCGCTTACATTTAGTCAGTAAAAAGGATGGAACAGTTAGAGCCTGCGGGGACTATAGACGATTAAATGACCTAACAATACCTGACCGTTACCCAATTCCCAGAATCGAAGATTTTTATTTTATCTTGCAGGGGGAAAATATTGATCTCGTAAAAGCATACTATCAGATACTAATAGCTGAAGAAGACTAACCAAAGACCGCCGTAATTACTCCTTTCGGTTTGTTTGAATTCAGTGTTATGAGTTTCGTACTCAGAAATGCGTCGGCTACCTTTCAGCGTTTCATTAACGAAGTTTTCTTCGGCTTGAATTTTCTATTCCCATATTTAGACGATGTGCTTATGGCATCATCATCTGAGGATGAATACAAACAACATCTGCAGATAGTGTTTGAGAGACTGAGCAAATTTGGTCTTAGCATTAATGTATCGAAATCTATTCTGGGAGTAGATTAAAATGATTTTCTGGGTTATCTGATTACTGCTAAAGGATCATGTCCTCTGCCTAGCAAGGTTCAAGTCATCTTAGAATACCCACTGCCGTGACCCTACAAGACTTGCGTACCTTCTTTATGATAAATTGTTATCGCAGGTATTTGAGAAATGCTGCTCAAACACAAGCACCACTGCATGAGTTTTTAAACGTTGCAAAAAAGAAGGATACAAGAAAAGTCCCCTGGAATGAGGAGACACTACAACAATTTGAAAAATGCAAGCATGATTTAGCTAATGCTGCCCTTTTTTTTAGCTATTGTTTCTCATCACCTGGACTTCCGTTATCATTGTGTACTGATGCATCCAACTGGGCTCTTGGCTCGGTGCTGCAACAGTTTGAAGCAGGGAACTGGAGGCCAATTGGTTTCTATTCAAAGAAATTGAATGAGGCTCAGAAATCTTACAGCACCTACGATAGTGAATTCTTGGGTATATACCTTTCAGTTAAACATTTGAAGTATGTGCTGAAAGTAGAGAATTTCTAATTGTAACGGATTACAAGCCATTGACCTTTGCTTTTAAGCAAAAAAATGAGAAAGCATCCCCGAGACAACTGCGTCAACAACAATACATTTCGCAGTTCACCACAGATATTCGGTATATTAATGGACAAGAAAATGGGGTTGCGGACACTCTGTCACGAATTTCTGTTATTTATTATGAACAAATTTCCGTAGAATAAAGTACAGATCCGAAATTGAAAGATCTAATGGAAAGTGACACGACACTTAAATTTAGCCTGTCCGTACCTCCATCTTAAAAAATTTTATGCTGTGATACCTCACAAAAAAAGATTCTTATATTCCAGGTAGTTTCAGGAGAAAACTTTTTGATCAAATTCATGGGTTCTCACACCCTAGCATTAAATTTACCATTAAACAGATGATTGCTAGTTTTGTGTGGCCTGGAATGAAAAAACAAATAAAAGACTAGGCCCAAGCATGTATCAGGTGCCAGAAATGTTGTCAGGACTGAGTGTTCAGTGCATATTCTTTGCAAACATCTTCGTGAAAGTAACTAAGTCCTGATTTTGAACAGGGAGCTGAATGCAACTATGTTCTGTGGTAGAATACTGTGAATAAGTGGTAGACGAACTACACTTCAGAGGGATTTAAAATCCTCTTTTATTAAAGCACAATTATGTACAGCCACTTCCCAATTCGGGAGGGATACAGAAAATAAAGACCGCACTTGGGTCTAAACTGAAAAATCAAATTTAATTTAATTAAATCTAATTAACTAAAGCTAATTAGAAATTAAGTAGTCGTTGCTCACAGAGCTATGAATGCGAGGTTGGCCTCTAAACTAAATGGTGCGTAGCAAGATTTAACTAATACTGACGCACTTAGAATTACTTCAATAAGTAATAACGTAACAGCGCTACAGCTTAGAATTTAAATACTAGCTGGTCAGGCGAACGTTGAATAGAGTAACAGTGGTCTGAGACTAAAAGCTCTCTCACACTGAAAGGTTTCTACCTTTCATTTAAATAGAACTTAGCTCCACTTCAAATTAGCATAAAGCTGAAACGGGCGCTTATTCTAACGGGAAGTTGAAATGAGAAGATATAGAAAAAGGGCAAATTGAAATAAAACTTTGTTAGTTTAACTAAAACCTTACAATGTAAAGTTACTAGGCATACCAAATCTAAATTTGCAGAATATCCAAAACTAGATACCTGTTTCAGTATAGTGGATATCGATCTCATTGGCCCATTATCCCCTTCAAATGGGTACGTATATTGTTTAACCAGCATCGACCGATTTACAGGCTGAATGGAAGTCGTCCCATTACCATACATCACTGTAGAAGTTGTAAGCAAAGCCTTCTATGAGCATTGGATTTGCAGATTTGGCGTCCCATATAAAATTATTACGGATCAAGGAACACAGTTTCAATCACAATTGTTCAGGAATTTGGCTGTAGTGGGGCTAAAGTTCTTCACACTACAGCGTACCATCCCCAATGCAATGTGAAAATTGAGAGGCTTCATAGGATGTTGAAGACTGCTCTAAAAGCGCATAATAATGCTCAGTGTATTGTAATACTACCAACAGTTCTGTTGGTTCGTAGATCTGCTTTACGATGTGACACAAATCACTTGATAGCCCAAATGATATATGGAACAAACATTAAACTATCTGGTGAATTTTTTGATCCACCCAGTTTCAAAGTTGATCCTGCTACCTTTGTGGGTAAGCTGATAAACTACATGAATAACTTAAAACCGATAAAACCACGGTGTGCTACGCATCAGAAAGTTTTTATTTATAAAGATTTAAAGTCTTGCTCGCATGTTTTTGTGAGAACAAAGTGAAAAGCCACTTGAACCAACTTATGCGGAACCATTTCAAGTATCGGACAGAAATGAGAAATATTTTTCTCTGCTTGTTAAAGGCAAAGCAGTTAATATTTCTGTTGACAGACTAAAGCCCACATACATGTTAGCTACTGATTTTGATGCTGTTGCAGACAAAGTCATTGTGGATAACAAAACTAACCAACATTCAAGCGAAAAGTTTTCCCAAGCTACGGACGACAGCAAAACTCTTATGGTCAAGACCCGTTTCGGTAGACAAGTAAGATTGCCTGTCCGGTTTCGACATTACGCCAACAAGCCATTACGACAACATTAAGCCAACAAATGTCTCTCCGTTCCTCAACACTTGTACTTAGTGTCGTAACTTGGTTACTGGTGAGGGAGTGATGTTGGCAACTGCTTCGGTAACAAGAAAGAGAAGAAAATAGTTATTGATTCGAGCTTTCTTGGCAACAGCTAGAAACCAGACGATAACTATAGAACTAGCATTATTATTTTTAGAACTTTAAAAAAACTAGATTTTGGAAATTTTTGAATCGGCTGTAATAGAATATTGTAGTTAAAATGATTATCCTTAAAACTAAAAATGTAAATAATATTATGTCAATACAAAACTAAGAAAAGCTAAGTCATGTCTATGATTATTTCTTCGTGATGAATGATTTATTAAAAAAAGACGATAATTTTTCCTAGCAGCTATCCGGAATATAATACAGTATCAAGAATATTATCAAAGAGTTAAGTCTTGAAATTTATTGAGCCCTTATATTAAGAGATTTAACACAAATTGGTGTATTTACTATTTTATTTAAAGACCCTCAATAGTTTGTAACCTTCTCATATAATTGCCGCAGTACTAGTTTCTCATGCGCAGAAAATTGCCTGCACATTTGCCGGGCGTTTTGACAGGTGCGAGGTGCTGTTCCCAGCGCACTGCTTTGTCCTCTGCTTCAGACTGAAACTGGAGGCTCTTAGCTGTCGCCGTTAGAGTCAGTTGGCTGGTCATTAGTCCTGAGGGTGTGTGGCTTGGGAATAAGCTGTCCCGGGTTCATGGTTTCGGGAAATCTGACTGTGGGGTTTCAGTATACGTGTAGACTCGATTAGCCTTGGCACAGGAATCTACATCCTCTGTTGGATAGGCAGCCGGGTCTGAATCTCTTTTCTTTTCAATGACTAAGTTTATTGCATCTTGAAATACAGAAAACACTATTAATTCTACAGAAAATAAAAACGCGCAACTACTAGTAAGGATGAAAGTCGCTACCTCGTTTTGTGATTATAAGTCATACAAAATTAAAAAATAATACCCTTTTTGATACAGACTTATACGATCATGTGGCGGCAAGCCTAGAAACATCAAACCACTTCGTTGTGGTGATCTTACACAGACTATATCTCCCAGCCAATCTGCAACCGTTCTTGCTTTAAACAAATGTACACGTCTCAACTCACCAGACCCTGAACTATAGTCGCGATTTCGATCTGCTCTACGTTTGAGAGGAAGAATTGGTGACTGAGCTGTATGGTTAAAATGTCTGTGCTGCTAGGCGAATCAAGATGCATAAAGAGGGTCAGCTGATAAATAACGAGCACGTTAGCCAGGTCTTCAATACGCCTGGTCTGCCAAAATGAGTAAAGGCCGGGTACCTTCACTGCGCTGTAAAACCTGACGTTCCAAACCCTCTGATATGTTCCCAGTGCTAGCCCTTTAATCACTCAAAAATATTCTGTTGAGGTAAGTCCATGTGTGCACGCTGCTGCGTGGAGGGCTACGACAGTGATAATTGTAATGCTATGCCATTGTCTGTGAACTGTAAGGGAGAGTACACCACATTTTCTTGTTCGTGTCTTAATTGGAAGCTAAGAAGTACAATTTCTGAAAGTAACTAAAAACATAAGCTATGCTGTAGCTCGAACAATTATAACTAGTACACAGCCATGCTTGAAAATTTCATATGCTGAGTCTGTAAAAATAGTCGAAACAGTTGGAATCCGAACCAATTTAAACATTGCATTTAAGAAAACAAGTAACGAATTAGAAAATACCACTAAAATAAAAACAACGGAATTTAATACAATTAAGAACAAAGTAGCAAAAACTAATGCAACTTAGAGCAAAGTAGCAGTATCAATAAACACCAAGAATAAAGCGATAGAAAATAATAGCACCAAATCAAATCAATCTAATGCAATGGAACAATCTAAAAGACCTACTGTTAAACCTAGGAGTCGGAGCCATCGCTCACTCAGAAGTATGGGCTCTGTCTTTGAATGATATGGAATTTGAAATGGGACTGGCGCTTACGAAAAGGCTTCGTTTCCACTTGACTGTCTTGAATATCAGAAACATGATCGGCTTCGTTTCACAGGAAACACTTCTCAACATCAATGGCAAAGCCAGGCTTAGGAGGTATTCGTTTATGAGATAATGTTGTTAGTGAATGTGTCTGTGGGGTTGTAGGCCTTATGACTTGATATGACTATCCGTCGACTATCTTTCCGTTAGCAGCATTCTTTCAAGCGATTGCTGTACAGACTAATATAACAGGATTAGTTTCTGTTTGTTCCATATATCTATTTTCGAATGAAGTTGTTCATAAGAGGACGTAGATGATTTGATAAAGCAGCTGCCAAAGCCCTTTACTGGTCTTTTTAGCAGACGTAGTCCTCTTTGGCGAAGTAGAGATACAAATCTTCGAGGTAGTCAAATTGAGCAAATGATCAAAGATTATTGACTTTGTCTTCTCAATAATGGCCAAGATGCCTACAAAGACATTTAACGCTCTTGACCTTGCTATCTGTACACCATCTGGCGTGCCTTTTTGTACATTTACAGGAGATGAGCCATACAGTTGTGATCATTTCTCTATATTTGGATTTTGTCCAAGAGAAGGAATATCACTCGCGTTTCAGTGGCCCTATCGGAAAGCTTTTCTTTCTTGCGGAGCGTACAAGGGAAAAAAAACTGAAAACAGTTGAAATAGTCGATGATGTAGTGAAAGCCGTTATTCATCCAAGCAGCTACAGCCTCTGTACCTTTGACATTACCAAAGCATGCAAAATATTCAAAACCCATAGTAGAACCACGAACGCCAAGAAACACTTGAGACAACGAAGAAAAGTATGAGGACGTTTTCGAAGATATCCCACTTTGTCAAATCTTATAGCTTTTAAGCAAGCCAAAGAAAACGGAAGAAAAGTACGACGGCAGAATAAGAGGGATTTCTGGATATCCTATGTATTTGGATTAAGACCCTCAACCTTCTGTTAACGAGTAGGAGAAAGAAAAAAGTATCTGAAATTTACTAAAACTATTTACTTTCCTTCCTGAAAAAAAGATGTCCGAGCGATCGGCACAGCGGAAGAAATTGTGAATGCTCTTGGTGACACATATGCTGCCATTTCTAATGGCTGCAGTTATTTTTCATCACTTCTTTCTGCAAAAATACTTGCTGAAAATATTACGTTTTTCGTGCTGGAATTAAGGAGAACTTTGTTACAGATACGTAAGTCTAGCTCGAGTGCTGATGGCATCAGTTACGAAATGCTGAAGCATCTCTAAGTCATTGAGTGCCTTTCTTGCTCTATACAAGCACGTGTTAAAAGGAGCATAACTTTCCTAATACGGAAGATAGCTGCTGTCATTCCTATCCCTAAGCCAGGAAAAGATCCGAAGAATACTTCCAATCCGGTCAATCACTCTTACTAGTCGCGTTTGCAAACTATTTGTAAAAATGATGAATCGCCTCTTACTCTATTATTCAGAAAAGAAAAACGTAATGATTGGTTTCCGTAAAAGTAGAACAACTTCTGATAATATGCACCTTTTGAAAACTTCCATCCATAAAGTCTTTGTAGAAAGAAACCATTTAGTCTTTTTTTTTTCGGGGGGGGGAGGCATACAAAACGAATATGAGACGACAAGGAGACAAGGGATTTTGTGTGATTCATGCTAGTGACTTACGTGGTAACTTGCCAATTTTTATTCAAAATTTCGTGAAGGCTAGTACTTTTAAAATAAGGATTGGTTCTGTAGTATCAGATGTATTCTGTTAAAACGAGGTTGTGCCTTTAGGCTGTGTACTACGCGTTACGTTGTTCAGCTATTCCACTTGGCTACAATAGCAATATATCGATCTTCCGCGGGGTTTATAACCCTTGGGCGACCGGCTACGAGCCTTCGGACAACTGTCTGTGTGGTTTGGAATTGTTTCCATAAACGTGAAATTGCAGAATGATGAACGCCGAAGAAAATAGCAACATCTGTGATCGACTGTCCTGCTTCAATGCGCCCCACAGCACGCCAGCTCTCAGAATCTTCCATTCGTCGTCTGGAAGTCATAGAAACACGTATGTCTTGAAAGCAAATTGTACGAAAGTTTTAAACACCTCATATCAGCACTTACAATCAACTTCTGTAACCCTTCATATAGCTGGCTTCTTATAAGACTGCCTTTTTTGCACATTTCTTGACATGAACATTTGCATATTGTATATTTGCATATTTCTTGACATGAAAGCGCGATTGGCTGTTACGTAACATATTTGCATATTTCCATCTACCTCTGAAGCGAATTGCATCTTCTTCAATTCTGATTGCCTTCCGGAAATTAGCATTTTCCACTCCGTGCTTAACTTTTGGAAGTGAGTGTGCATGGGACAACAGAAGACGAACTTTATGCCATATTTATTTAGTACGGCATGTTAATTAAGAAGTTTATTCAATTTATAATTTTGTTGCGAAGGTATTTGACTAGTAATGCTGAAGAAAATAATAGGCTAATAATAAAGATACAGAATAAAAATAATTTATTATTTTTATAATAGTAATAAATTTATTATTTAATTCATAAACTTTACATAAAATCTGAAAGTTAAATCTTGTCTCTTGACTAGATCGAAAAATGAAAGAATGGTTCTTCCCTCTTTGCATATGTAAAGCATGTCTCCTGAAAGAAAAAAAAATTAAATCATAGTCTTAAAAAGTTATAAAACTTATTTTTATAGATGTTTTAAACATGTAATATAAACTTTTAATTACATTTCTTTATAATAACTAATCTTAACTAATAAAGAGTCGCTTAAATTATTTAAAAAATTGAATTACAGTGAACTTCTCATTGCGGCTAGCTGTCTCAGTCACTTCTTAAAATTAACCTGCATTTCTCACAAAATAACTAAGTATAACTTAGTAGACATAACTTCTCTAGCATGACCACTTTTATTGAAAATTAAAATCTTCAGGAATCTGGTAGCTTAGAGAAGGTTCATTGTAGAAAAATAGCAAATATGGAAGTTCTTTCATAAATTAAACCGTTATTGATGGTAAACATAATATACAGTATACTTATTTTCAGAATAAATTTTTCTAGCACTGAAAAAATATTAAATTATACATTACCTTTAAATTTTTACAACAATATTAGAGTTTTGCGCCAAATGAATCACTGAATCTCAAACCCTCAGTACCGTATTTACTCACACAGTTCCTCCTAGCTTTCTTTTAGCACAGGGTTCTGAAATTTTTCAAAGTATTTACGTAATTTTCGCCTTCCTTTAGCCGTTCATACAGTGAGTTTCCCTAAATTTTCATTCATGTAGTTGTCGTTTTTGTCTTAATAACTAACTTGCTCTTGGATTTTGAGTGCATGGGCCATGATTAATAAAGCAATAATAGTGAAAAGCTTCAAGAAAATGGGGGGTATCTAATGCTCTTGATGCCGTATTCCCTATTTTTTTTAAACTATTTTTATCATCAGAAATTGAGAGGGGAAAATTAGGCAAAAATTTGAACTTCCAAAGGACACAATGAAAGAAGAACATAAATGCAAAATAATCATGAATAAACTACTAGTAATTATCATAATTTTATTTCTTTAAAAGAAATCTACATTTCAATACAAAGTAACGTAATTACGACATATAATAAGTTATCTCATTTCTACTTCTCTATAACGCAAATTTCTCCCAGTGTTACTGTCATCTTTGCTACTCCTTAGGCTTCAAATCTTACATAAATAATTAGAGAATTTGACTCTGCAGCTGGCGTGGCAAAATTGCAAAGTGAATATCGATTGGTGTTTTCTTCCTTATAATGGATCATTTCTTGTATTAGGCTGACATAAAGTCCAACACTTACATAGGAAAGGTTCAGCGTGGCTTTCACTGGTAGTAAGCAAAGGCTTGTCTTTCTTAGCATGACAAAAACGATCACTGTGTGAACGAATCCATTTTCAAAGTTTGGGAAATAATTGCATCTGGTAAGACAGATTGAATGGCAATGATTTGTATGCTTCAGAAGATGACAGAAGCTGCAAATTTAGAAGCGGTAAATGATTTGAAATGTAGGGAGTAGCACTGGACAATAATAGCAGTGGGTGAAATTAAAAGCAGAGGGAAGTAGGAATGAAATTATCTTATTAGATACTGAAATGTTAATATTACAATGCATTCTTATTGGAAAGTAGGTTTCTTTTAAATAAATAATATTGTGAGTAGTTACCAATAGTTTGCCCTTGAATACGTTTATTTGGTATATTCTTACTGTAATCATATCCTTCAAAATTAAATTTATAGAATAATTTTCCTCTCTTGATTTCCGTACTGTAAAATTAATAGAAAAGGGGGAAAAAATCTGTGAGTAAACATGGTAATACCTCTCTCTCCCCATATACTGTCTGTCTACGAGAAGAATAGCTGCCGCCATAGTGTCTGGTGGGTGGCGGTCGGTATAGCAAGACGGCTAGTATATTTCAAATAGGGGCGAAGCAAGAGTTGTCAGTTCATCATTAAATGCGCCAGGGTAACAAACTGAAAAGTAAATCTTCAAGACACCCTTGCGGAAAATGGGTCAAGGCTCGTTTCTACGGCAACAGACAGCTGCAGACTAACTGGCGAGAGCTTTTCTTATGATAGACAGACTGTATATAGACATGTATCTTCATGCAAAACAGCTAAGGAAAAAAAATGTTATTTTTCTTTAAAAAATTTGTATTAATAAATAGGATGAGAATTAAGTTCATTTTTAGACTTATGGTATATGAAATATACTCAATTAAAATAAATTAAAAAATTAAGTTCAAATAAATTTTAAGCCAAATTATGCTTTTAACTTGCAGTAATGGAGTTGTAATAATTAATATTAATAAGCAATATATTTTGTTCAGCAAAGTATAAAAATTCTTCTGCAGAATTGCAAAAATTACCAACATTTTGGTTTATCTGATAATTGTCAAATTTATTCCTCCGTTTTGCATTTAGAATTTTAATTTTTCACAGAAATTTGTTTTTGGTTTTCAGAAAAAAATTCGCTTGTTTTAATAGGTACAGTACATTTTTGTACTTTTTGAAATTTTGCAGAATTTGTACTTTAACAAACAGAACATTTGAATTTATATACAAAATTAATATTAAAAAATCAAAACACAGATCAGAAACTGCATAAAATTTAAGTAATAATTATTACTAGTGTCATGGAAAATACCATGAAATTAATTAATAAATTAAGAGTGATATTCCACATCTGCGAAGTTTGGAAAGTTTGTTTAAATACTTTTTTAAAAAATAAATATTTTTAAAAAAGGGTCCCTTGGAACACTGGACATGCTGCAACTGCAACTTGCTTAAATTATAAATACACTTCAGATCTTTCATAGCATCGCTTTTCTTTTTGCTAACAAGAAATATTACCTTCAGTTATTGTATATCTTCTCTCGCTCCTTCCATTATGCCTTTGTGTTGTAACGATATAGCACACTCGGCGCGTATTCGTGAGGTCTAGGGTTAAGTCCCGGCGAGGGCATTGCTAATTTTTCATGTCACCTGCTTCAAAATAGCCTAATGACTCTACAAGTGAAATTAAGATTTTTAACAAAGATGCTATTGAAAGTCACAAATACTTACTTAAATGTGAAATTAATTTGGCTAACCTAAAGTAACTTAAAAAAATCAACCTTCATGTGTATGTCTAAAAATCAGATCCTCCTAATTTTCTTTAATTTAAAAGATATTTGCATTCTATAATAGGTTTCACTAGCAAATCATTGGATATCTAAATGCCAAGCTATAAATAACTAAACGAATGTAGCTTACAAATGCACAGAATTTTATTTCCTGCATTAACTTAAAGCAAAATTTTTTGCATATTTATATCATTTAGTTTGGTGGAACATGGCAAAGCTTGTAAAGCTATTTGCCTAAAGGGATGCATGTAATTATAGAGGGACTTGTAAAGAAAAGTGGCTTGTATTGGCATTGTATTTATGCATGTTTATATTATTAATTCTAAAATTAATGTTTTATTAAAAAAATATTATTATTGGTTATTAATTGATTTTTAATACTGACGTACACATACAGAATGGTTTTAAATTCCACATAGTCACAATTTGTTTTTTAAAAGAACTTATTTTTTGATTTACATATCATATTACATGGTCAAGATAAACATTTCTCAAGGAATGCATTAAACTTATGTTACTGCATTCATGCTATCTTAGTAATAAGACTGATATTCTTCTAAACTGTATTAAAACTAGGCAAAATAAATTCTACATTAAATGTTTAAAACATTATAAATATGCAATGGCAGTTACATAGTATAATAAAACTTGTAATTTATAGAATATTAATGAAATGATATCTTGGGGAATATGTTGGAAGTGCAATATGTTAGTTCTTGTTTACAACTAGTTTAACGTATTGCTAGAAAAATACTTTAGGTCGTTTTCACTTTTTCCCTGTTGATATTAATATACTAAAATGCATGGAATAACGAAGTTGCACCTACTTGGTAAAACAAAACATTACGAAAATTATCATACTTGATTAAAAATTTATCGTCTTCATTTTGGAATTATAAAATTTTCATACGAAATTAATACGATATCACTGTTTCAATTAATTACTGCTGGTTATATAAAAAATACTGGTTAAAATGGTCAATTAAAGGCTTAATTTATTGGATTCACAATCACAAATCCTCTATTATTAGATCTAGATTTGGAATAAATATTTTGCACTGTATTCAATGCTGATAGTGCTTGTACTTGCTAGATACTCGTTCTAGTCCAAATTACTCTGCCGTTAGACCAAAGAATAAGAATACATATTCTTTGGTTGAGTATAGAGAATAGAATACATATTACGAGCATCTTAAACAGAATACACCTTAAATAGAAGAGATATTACGTGCATTGATATTTACTAGTAGCAAGGGCTAAACGTTAAAATACTTGATCAATATATATAACAGTGTAAACTGCATAAGAATAATCCATATAAAATAAATAAAAATATTTCAAACATATTCAAAGTTTTACTTACCACTCAGGAACGTTGCGAACACGCAAGCAGCCATGTGTATCTGTTACTATCTTTAATACAATTTGGTTGTCGTCTTCTGATTGGCTAAGATATCCCCTCCTCCCTCTCTGGTGATTCATGCGCGCGAAACTGAAACTCTCGTCTTTGCTTGTAAGTGTATTCGTAAATCGTTTGCATCCGGCACTATTTCGTTCCAGACTGTTTACATTACAGGAAATTCTTAACATTTTAATTTCTGCAACTTTACAAAACGTTTGGCTGTAAAGAACGACTTTTTTTTTGTTTTTTACAATGTAGAACACATATAATTGTGTAGAAGAAGTCTATTCTGGTTTTGACTTCTATTCAAATACCGTGTTCACAGTTTAGATTAGCTCGCAAGAGAGTAGGGTAAATTAAATTAAAAGTTAAGTCTGGAATGCTAAAACATTGTTAGGGTGCTTGCGAATACAATAAGATAAGGCTGTGCGTTGAAATTTTGAACCAAACGAGTACATACATGCCTGTATGCTTCGCGAAATACGAAGATTTAAAAAAAAAAAAAAACTGTTAATGCACCTTTTAATAATTATAACTGCATTAGCCCCTATATTGTAGTCTTATTTCTCTATACATCGTAATTTGTGAACCTGAATGGGAAATTGCGGTGAGAAACCTGTCTGTGATTGGTTCCTCGATAGCGGAGCCACTGAACATATGTGTTCTCAAGAGCAGAAATTTATGAATTTAGCTTCAGTGAATCACAGGTTGAGATTGCCAATTCTGAAAAAATTGAAGTTTCTGGCACAGGAGGTATTGTAACATAATCATAGATGAGCCCTGAGTGGGTAAAAGAATGCTCGTGTCTTAAGTAATTGTAAATTGCATGATCAAAGTGTTCGTATTTTAACGTCATTGCACTTAATGTAGGCAAATTAAACATATGGAATAACAGGAATTGTATGAATAGGCAGTTGTTTATTATAATAACTAGATATAGTTAACTACATTTAACAAAATTGTGTACGCTATGTTGAATATTTTTCCTGTTATGGTTTGTTCGCATTCAGCTTATTTGCATATTCTGCGTACAAAGACCTGTACAGCTACAAGGTTTTGTATTCGATAACAGGAAATTACTATAAATATTTGCACTTATCGGGATTTTATCAGTTTTTCAGTTAACATCACTTTAATTATCTTTTCATTTTTAACATTAGTATGCATTGATAACGAATTCAAATTAGCTAGTAATTATATTCTATAAAATAAATTGTAACTGAAAATTATTTAAAACATTTTCCGTAATTATTCTATTTTTTATTTTAGCTGATTTGTTTTAGGAATAATTTCCTATAGTTTGCGTAACCAAATTGCGTAGTTTAAGGAGCCGTATTTAAAGTAAATTTGTAATGATACTTACAGAATTGTGATGGAATTAAAAGCTCTGAAAGGGATATGTGTATTTGAAAAGAAAGTCCTAAGACGAAGTGTTAGGTGGAATTAATTGAAAGAAGTGCTTCATGATGTACTGAAGCTATATTTATGAAGCCTATTTCTCCACTTGCTAAACGCGCATTTTATGTACTTTTCCTTTATTTAATATAAAGTAAAATACTTACAGACTTATTATATCCCACAAATATTTCATGTAGTAGTAAACAGCACACATGTATATCCGTTACGTATATAGATTTGATCAGTATTAAACAGTGGCGTAGATAGACCGGGGGCCGCCACGGTCGGCGCTAAATCCCCAAACACGCAGGGAGGTCACGTGGTCGTGATTTTAGGCGTAAGCCGACGTCACAACGAAGCTCCGCCCAGCATCAGTAACAACTTCCGTCAATGTAAACATGGTTCACAACTTCGATTCGGAAATCGTGAAGTGGGACCTTGTCGATATCTGTGAATATACAATCATGGACAAAAAAATTAGCGCACCAATAAATAATTGCGGGATCGTAACGAAACTTGCAATGAAGGTACATGTATGATATGCAAATGATTAGAAATGCAGCGTGATTGCGTATAGCCGGTAGAGGGCGTTGAACGTCGTTCTCTGTGGAATATAAAACAGGTAACCAAAGCTGACCTATGACCTGTATCTTTGAGTGTGCTGAATCATTTACAAAGGAAAAGTTGAGGTAAACATGCCATTACGCCGTGTTCGAAGACAATATGAGCAGTTGTCGCAGTTTGAGAGGGGGAGAATCGTCGGGATAATGGAAACTGGGTGGTCAGCTAGGCGAGTAGCTCGTCAATTAGGCCGCTCTGATTCTGCTGTGTGGAGGTGTTGGGACCAGTGGCCCCGAGAGATATCATGTACACGAAGACCAGGCTCAGGACGCCCTCGACAGACCAGTCGTCGAGAAGACCGCCACATCGTAAGAAATGCACGCGTATAGCCAACT
This sequence comes from Stegodyphus mimosarum, assembly GCA_000611955.2. Lineage (NCBI taxonomy): Eukaryota > Metazoa > Arthropoda > Arachnida > Araneae > Eresidae > Stegodyphus > Stegodyphus mimosarum. The sequence continues at coordinate 306,453 of KK116814.1, read as the reverse complement.
GCTTCATACTGCCATCCAGGCACAGGTAGCACCTTCACTAGGGGCCCCTGTGTCTTCTGGAACCATATGAAGGCGCTTGACTAAAGGAAAGTCGGTTTCGCGGCGTCCATTACGTGTGCTCCCATTGATGCACACTCATCGACGTCTTCGTTTGGAGTGATGTCGAGCACGAGGAAACTGGACTCCAGCGGAATGGAACCAGGTCGTTTTTAGCGACGAATCCAGATTCAATCTCGGCAGTGAAGACAATCGTGTTCGTGTGTGGAGAGCCCGTGGTGAACGCCTCAATTCTGCCTTTGCTGCACAGCGACACATCGCTTCCACAGCTGGTGTGATAGTATGGGGTGCCATTGCTTACAATACACGGTCACCCCTAGTATTGTTCCGTGGCACCATGACAGCCCAACGATATGTTCATGAAATCCTGCAACCACATGTGTTGCCACTCATGCAACGGCTCCCAGGAGCCATTTTTCAACAAGACAATTCTCGGCCTCATACGGCAAGGGTGTCACAAGACTGTCTCCTCACTGTTACTACCCTTCCTTGGCCTGCCCGATCCCCAGAATTGTCTCCAATCGAGCATATCTGGGATCATTTGGGACGGCGAGTTGGGCATCCCACGAGTTTGAACGAACTAGAGGCAAGGTTACAGCAAATATGGAACGAAATGTCACAAGACATCATACAGAACTTGTATGACTCAATGCCCGATTGTATCGCATAGCGCATTCGCGCTAGAGGGGGTCCAACGGCGTATTAACTCCTCCGTTCTTTTGCCTTTTTCTCTGAAATAAATTATCCTTTTTCTTTGATTCTCTTATCATTTACTTATATCAAAGTAGCCATTACGTATGTAAAATTTGGTTTCATTTTGACGACTCCTTCGTGGTGCGCTAATTTTTTTGTCCATGAGTGTATATTTGAACGATTACAAGCATTCTACAACTGTATTGCTTGGCTATGTTTCTCCGTATAAAAAAGCAAAAGAATAAATAGTGATGATTTCTTAAATTGGTCTAATATAGAAAATATAGTGTACGTAAATAAAAAAAAAAAAAAAAAAAAAAAAATCTTCAGTAGGACATTCTAGTATCAGATATTTTTAATCTTACTTTTACGTGATAGGATTGCTGTCTCAAGTTCATTGATGAAGCCAAAATTAGCCTATGAATTTTCTCTTTCAGATAGTATTCAGAATAAAACTGGGATTATGGTAACCCCACAATAAGGTTAATAATTTAATTCACAATGGAACTGTGTTTGAAGAAAAGCATAACAATAAATAAACAGTGTTTTTTTTTTTTTTTTTTTTTTTTTTTTTTTTTTTTTTTTTGTGTGTGTGTGTGTGTGTGTGTGTGTGTGTAATCAGACCTCAAGAATAGATCTAAGACATTTGAAAATGCCAACAAACTGCATTTCCATATATTTGCTATTTTTTTCTCATATCACATTGTCCATCATCATCTGCAAACTTGTGAATAAAATTTATATAGTTGCTACTAAAACATCTGTGTGTTCTATTGGATTTATGATGCTTGCATAATAACTGATAATTGTCATGCCACCACTGATACTTGTGGATAAATATCTGACTCTTATAACTGTTTATAATGATATCAACACCATTTGAAACTAATTTCTTTTCTAAAGACAAACTGGGATTTGTGTTTGTTTACTTTCACAATCAATTTAGTTTTATGGAAAATACAGGCCTTTTTTTCTTTGCCAATTCACTAAAGTTTAAAAAAAAAAAAGTAGACAGTTTCTATTTTCTGACTTCACAAATCCAACAGATACATAAATCAGACATTACATAAAAAATTATAGTTTCTTATTGCAAGCTGAAATTAGGTGCATTTGAGTAAAAATTTTATGATATGATGCAATTAAAAAATAAAGTGAACAAAATTTTAAGCAAACATATTGTAAATCTATTTGCAACATTATCATATTTGTCAAACAAGAAGCTCACAAGTGTTAAAAAAATCAAGAACAATGTTCATATTAAAATTTTTATGCTCATTTTTTCTCTAATAAGTACTGTTTTAAAATGTTGGTGTACTTTCATCATTCATCTTAATAATACGTGTGAAACTGAAGCAATTAATAAATATCAGATTTTTTGTTAGAAAGTAAGATGTTTGCTTCCAATGGTATGTTGCTAAAGATATATAAGTTTGCAGGAAAATTTGTTTTAAACAACATAAGTTATGTTAATAGATATAGCCATAATCAACAAAACAATTTATAATTTGCTGTTTGTCAACTTTTAGCAACAATGCATTTTCTTTCTTCTTCTTCTTATTTATTTTTTTTTTATTTTATCAAAGCCACAAAATAGAAAATAAATCCATGACTGTTTCAAAATTTAAATATAAATATTCAAAGAATGTTGAGAATAAAATGTCATTTTAATCATGAATATTTACAAGGAATAATGTTTAATATTTATAATAACTATTCAAATAAACTATCACTAACAACAACACATGCACCACAACCAAAATGAGGTAACTGGTACTTTGAAAGGCTTAATATAATATAATATTAGTTTGAAAGGGGTAATATACTTTAAAAGACAGCTGGCATGTATTTCTACAGCAATGGTGCTTATTTGGTGCCAAGGTATGACTAGGGTTTTAAAAATTTATAGTTAAATAACTATTACAAATTCTGCAAAAATGTGCCTTGTGATATATAATTTCTTCAAAGTTTGTACATGCCAAATAGGTATTATATCCCCTTTTGTGATCTAGTCTTGGCTAGCCTATTCTCTAAACAAGCTATTCTTATTTCTAAAATTACAATTTTAAGTTTTTTAAATTATTGAATATGGGTCTCCACCAAACGGAAGGTTTTGACCACTGAACACTGGTTTCAACCTAGGTTTGAACTCACTTGAATGGGTTAGCTGCATGGTTGGTTTTCTCCACGTGTAACATAAATATGAGCTACTTTCCCTTAGGAAGTTCTTCATGAAGGTATATCTCCACTGAGACATACAGCCTTTGTGTACTTTACCATATTCAAATAACCTAACCTAACCTTAAATTTGAATGCTATGTTTAAAGTTATGGTAAGGTCTTTTTTAAAAGTTTGTTAAAAAAAGGTATTTTTTAAAATTTTGTTGAGCTATAGAGAAAATTACTCATTATCTGTAATATGTGTTATTGATTGTTGTGCATTTGTACATATCCATACTCTATTGAGGTCATTTGGTCTTTAACTGTAATAACTCATTTGCATCACTGGAAAGAAACATTACATTTATTTCAACGATTCATCCTTTGTCACCTGTTTTGCTGTATTCTCCTTTTTCTATATAAAACACATATACTTCTAAGTTTTTGTGCTTTTGCTCTCACCATGTACATAGTCATCTGTTTTCACTTAAAGAAACATCTGAGCATATTATAAATTTGGTATTAGAATTCCAAAATCAGAAACAAGAAAGAGGTGCATGATGTTTTTAAAGCAAACCACATTACACTCTATGACTGCAGAAAGTTAAATCTAAGATTTTACCGAAAACAATGAAAACTGCACTATGCTGTTCACCACTAAGCTAAAACATTAAAATTCTCATCGGAGGGATCATAATCTGCAGTCACACTAGTGAAAAACCATGTGGGGGAACAATAAACATTTTTTTGGTGACATCATGGGTTTGCTATATAAATTCTTTTTGGCTGCATGGTGCGTTGCTTCATCAATATATTCTCATTCTTTTCAATATTGATGGAAGTGTACCAAAAAAATAATGAAGTGCCAAAAAAATTAACTGTCAAAATATTAGGTAGTGTTCTGTTATTGGGACCGGATTAAAAATGCATACTTACATACATTTCTGAATCTGGTTCTGATAACAGAACAATACCAAACATATAGAAATATATAAATTTTGTGTTTAATAGACTATACCATGACTATTACAACAATGCCCTCACCAACCAGTCAAAAATCCTAGACCTACTTCAACACAGCCTCTCTCTGCTCAGACATTTGTAGATTTAGAAATTTCCTCTGAGGATAAGACATCTGTAAATTTTCGAGTCCTTGCTACATAATGTAGAGTTTTATGAAAAAAAGTCAATCATATGTAATACAGAGTAATGACACACTTCTAAATTTTAAAAAGAAATTAAAAGACATTCATAATTGGGAGACATCAGCATTAAAACATACTGATATGGCAAACAAACCAACAGAAATATAAACAGAACCTTAGTTTTAAAAATGGTATGTACTTCTTTGGTACTGCAGCTTCTATTTTTAAATGTCAAGTTAGCATCAAAATTATTGCCAAGTTCAAGTTTCCCTCTCATGTACACTCTGTAGCTGCCGTGTTTCCTTGACTGCTTTTAATATGGCATAAGAAGCATTCCAGGGTCTCAAAGATTTTTGCTACATGAACTTTGCAAAATAAGATTCATGATGATAGGGAAACATGCCTCTTCAATTTTTATTCCACCACATATTGAAGCTCCACAGTCATTCTATATTTTATACATAAGCAGTTGTTAAATCATCAAAATGAAATTTATGATCTACAGAAAAAGTCTGTAAGCTGCTGTTTACCAGTTCCTGTCTTTTATATACTCACCAGAAGTTTGAATAGTTGTCGTTCCCTCTTGTGGACTGTCGACAAGTTTTCCCACGAGTGTGGATGGCTCTCTATTTAGAAACTGAGTGAGAAAGAATTTCTGTTTTTTGGCATATCTTATCAGATATCCAGTATTGTGGAAGAATTGTACCAGTTTTGGTTTTTCGCCTGTATGAACAGATTTTTGCCTATGTTCACAATTTTTCCAGAGCCACCTATTCACATATTTGGTTGTCGGATTATATGCAGAGAATACATCTCTCTCATAAAACTGTTTCAATGAATAATCACATTTTTGTAGTGCTTCTTTCATCTTCCATTGTTACAAACGATATTCTGAAATCACTGAATTAGTTGTTAAAACATATGCTTTTCTTTCATTTGCAAATTTTCAAGCTGCACTTCTAAATGCTTTCGCTCATGTGAAGTTTTGTATAATGGCCATTTTTGCATATTCGAATGTGAAGTAAAATATGTATCTTTCTCAAACAAGCATATTCCTTACTTTTCAGTACCTTAAAAAATTTTAATTAAAAAAGTAAATAAATAAAATACATTAACAAGTGGAATATTGAGAGCTCTTCTTGTGGTGACAGAATTATAAGTGCTTTTGAATTATTAGCATTTGCATGGTAAAAAAATGATAATGGTTTTCTTGAAGCTTTTCTCATTACAAGCAATCTATAAATCATCTTTGTTGGGACTGCCAGTTGTTTCAAAATGGTTTACATTGGTGATTTATCAAAAAGCTTGACACCTTTACAAAATGGGATTCATAATAATAAGGAAGAAACCATATTACATGCTAACTAAAGCTTGGTTTACTTTATTTGATTATAGCACATAAGGGCTATCAGCCTAAGAGGATGGATGTCTTTGTGAAGGACATTCTGAGGGAAACTGGCTCATATTTACATTAGAAACTACACTAGAAAAGCCTAGAATCCATTTTTGAAGTCCTTTTTAAGCCTTAAATTGATATTAGCTTTCTGTGAAAATACCTTGGCAGTGTCACAACAGTTCATTCAAATTAAAATTTGTGTTTATTTCACAGGATAAAAATTTGCTATTCAAATTTAGTGTGGGTGCAATATATTTTTTTCAGAACTATTGAGAACAAACTTATATACATATTAAAAAATATGAACATGTAAAGCTATAAAAAACACTTCCAGTAGATCCTCTGTTTAAATATAGTACATGATAGTTCTTCCATCCGAAAACTATGTAAGTAATTTATATTTAAACCAGATTCCCTTCAGATATACAATAAAATAATACAATATGTAATATTGATTACAAAATAGTTCCTAATTTTAAATTCATTAATTCTTTATTTGTATAATATATATACAGTGGCAAATATTAATTTCTTTTTCTAATGCAATGTAGAAATTAAAGCACATTACATTAATTATTGGGTGAAATGTATTGCAAATATTAACACAACTAATTTAAAACTGAAATCTCATATATTTCTCAGTGATTTAAAATAAACACAAGAGTGTATTGGAAAGATATACATGCCAATATTTAAAGAACTGTAGTATTTTGAAGAAAATTTTCGATACTTCTGAAACCCATATCGCAGAACCATGTTTCACTTTATGCGCAGAAGTGTACTGAGCGTAAAGGGCGTATCTTTGATGTGACATCATGTTACACGTAGTTTAGATGTCACGTGACCTCCCTGCGCGTTTGGGGATTTAGCGCTGACCGGCGGCCACTCAGGCGGCATACTTTTTGGGGTGGCAGTTTTTGCATGAAACATTATTTTATAGGTGTTAGTTAAGTGGTTCATCGAAGTAGGTCAAGAAAAATTAGGTTTTAAATTGTCAGACGGAATTAAATTGAGAATAAAAAAGTTTTTCACCCTAGATAAGGTATTCAAAGAAAGCACTACATTATTTTAATACCTACATGCTTTTGTTATACATTTTTTAGTCCATTGAAACTTTTGAATGCAAATTACGAATATCAACTAAATTATGATTACGGTTGGCATTAATAAGGAAGAATTCCTCGTTAAGAAAGAAGTATTTCTCAGAGTTTTATTTCCGTTATTGTTAAGGAAAATGAAACATGAATATGGATGGGCAGTCCTTTTGAATTTTTGCTGTTCATTATAAAATAGAATCTCCAAAACAAATTTCCAAATATTGTAGTATTAGTGCGAACTTTCCTCTCAATTGCTGTAAATGCTGTTAGCTGTGAGAAGCGTTTTCTAAGTAAAAATAATTTAAGAACTACAAATGTATATTTTGCATTTAAGAAATCTTTCTTTACAGTCTACATAACACCAAGAACAACCAAATAAACCACTGCAATGTCCCTGATGGTTTTGTAATAAAAAACAAGCAAAATGGTAATTTGATTTTAAAATATTGGAATTAAAGTTTTTCTTTAAAATTACACGTAGAGTTTTATTTCCATACATACTGTTTTGACATTTTTTGTAGTTATTTCTTTGTATATCAAGAGGACGGCAAATTTAGGAACCGCCCTGGCGGCAAAAGTTCTAGCTACGCCCCTTGTGTTAAACTGTGTAGTCTTTATTCAGCTGTAAAACTTTATTATGTCCAGTTATCTTCCTATGATAAATGAACAGCATGAATTGTTTTGTGTATAGAAGTGGAATAACTATCAGGCAGTCATTTGAATGGGTACTGGTCATTTCTGTTTTACTAGAAAACATACAAAAAAACAAATTACAAACGCTGTTTCGTTATTTCATTTCTACTTTTAAAGAAAAATACTATTTGATAAATAAATCTATTGGTTATAATAAAAAATATGTATTGTTATAATAATAACAATTATAGCTGTTTAAATTATAGATAATTTGTTTTCGTATTTCATCCTAAATTAATTCTATTGATGCGACAAATGATTCTTATAAATTAATAACATGTTTAACAGATTCTAATTATGTGCGCCTGATTCAGGAATATTACGTTCATTTTTAATAATTGAATTTTTTTTTTTAAATTGCTGTGATCATACTGACTATTTCATTAAACTTGGGAATTTGTCATTATAGGTGACCAAGGCGTAATGACTGCAGATTCTGGTTTAAAAATTGCCTATTTAAGTGGCATAGAACAGCAAGGCAGTTATTTTGGATTTTCTAAAGAGAACGTTGATGAGCTGATTAAAAGTGCTTCTGAAGTGAAAATTGATATATTACTTACTTCACAATGGCCAGAGGGGATAAAAATTCATGCCAAAGATTCTGTACGTAGTGTTTTTATATTTATTCTATGTATGATAATTAAGTAGCCACATAATTATTTGCTTCTAGAGTGCAGTTAAATTCCAATATATTTTTTATTAACTGTTATTTGATTGATTTTATTTTCTGAACATGTAGTAATCAGTTTTAGAATATACTGAGTACTATACATTTAGGGCTTTAATTGGTTGGTTTACTTTTTCCTCTTTTAATGACATATGTAATTAAACTTGCTGTTTAATTATTTGTGTTTTTAATTCCTTTATCCAACCTATTAATACAAAAAAGTTAAAAGAGTGTACAGTAAAACCTTGCTTAACCTAACTTCATTTAACCAGAATCCTGCTTAATCAGAATGGGGAGGGGAATAACGATGAATCGCTAATTGTGGAAACTAGTCATTCGCAACTTCTGAAATCAATTTTTTTCATTGTTTCTTTTTTAAAGGTTACAATGAAAGTAAATGATTTTCGATCTTAAAAAAATTATGAATTATTAAATAAATGTCTGTCTGTGATCTTGATCCAGGAGACAGCTACAAGCCCCACATTCATTGATGTCTGTTACACTGAAGTGCCAATAAATTAAGGATTGACAATATTATTGCAAATATCATGGTGTTACTGCCTCAATTCTGTGGGTGTGATGATACTACCTTAATATACATATATAGCTGGATATATAGCCTTTTCTGAGCAGTTGATGAAATTAACATAATGGGTAAAACTCACTCTTTAGATGCCTTTGATTGAAGATAAGTAATATGTACTTTGTGTACAGGTCATTTTCAGACACACACGTCAGTTCCCGAAATACTTCAAGAACTGAGTTTCACATTATCAAAAGTATGGCGAGTGTATATGAATAGTGTAAAATGAGAGTAATTGGGCAAATTACATGGGATAAGCAGCCTTGAATAATCATGATTTTCGAAGACTTAGCTGAATCGTACATAGCCTTAGTTCAGATGACCAAACCTGACACCAAACCTTAGTTCAGATGACCTCTTGATAGAATGAGGGATCCAGTCCAACAATTAGTTGGCTATTTGTGCAACACTCGCTTCACTGGATGCATTTCAGAAGCCGAAGACTCCCGAGAGTGACACTTCTAACTACACGCCACCTCATGTAATGGCTTTCATGGACCATAGGAAAAGCGAAACTGAACTGTTCATGATTGGAAACGATTAGCACGGAGTTTTGAGTCTCGATCCCGACTGCTTCAGGCTGATAGCCAGGATTCAGCATGCCAGATTGGAAATGTAAAGGGTCACGACGGCTCCATTATGATCTAGGGTGTTTTTTCTTTCGCAGTGTTTGGAAGCTCAGGTACTTATATCAAGGACCCCCATTACTTCTGTTTACATAGAACTATTGAGAAATCACTTAGATAGCTTCATGCTTTTCTACCATCCGGTTGAAAATGGAATGTAGCAGCAGGATAACTGCTGATATCAAAGATCCCGGTTGGCTACCACTTGGTTGAAGGAGCATTTCATCTAATTCTTCTTGCTACAGAGTCTAATTAAATCCCATCAAATGCGTTTGGGATAGATTCTCTGGAAGATAGGATGCATGCATGTCATCCGCCGTTAACGTTCTTAGCAGATTTATAAGAAATTCTAGAAGACTTTTGACATTCCATACCTCTGGAACACTTCTGTAGACTTGTTGAATCCATGCCTCGTTATATGGAATCCATTTTCAGAGCAAGCGACAGCTCATTACTGATCACATATCCCTAATTAATTGGCACTTCGCAGTGTATGTTGAGTATTCAGTGCATCGCCATTTATCTTCCGAAGTTGGTGAATTTTTCTTTCCAGTTTTATTGCTCCTTAAGCATTACTTATTTAATCCAAATTTATTATTTTCTTAATCGGAAATGCTTTGTTAATTTTCTACACTTTTGCTGTGTTGTTTTGGTATTATTGCATTCTTTATTTTCTTTCGTTTTAAAGAATAAAAAAATTATTTTTTCATATTGCCATTAACGAAAATTAGTATCTCAATTGTTATCATGCATCTGATATTTGGCACCTTCTTGGGTTTTTCTTTATTTGGTTTAATATGCTATCAGAAAATGACTGCTTTTTTTTTAATTTACATCTAAAACTTATGAACTTTTTTTTTAGTCCAAAGGGGCTTTGTCCCTGAAGGACTATTGTTTTCGTTTTGTGTTGGAAACGTTAAAAGTCTGAATAACTTTTCAAACTGTTGCCACAAAATATTGCAACCCTGTATTATATTTAAAGAAATTAAATAATGAAGAATCTGCATAAATGTATGTATATTTCTTCAAATGTCATAAAACAATGATACCTAAAGCCATCCAATTTTGAATAACGTAAGTTTCCACCCGCATATGCACATCTGGAAGCCTAAATTTGGAAATTGTTTTGTTATCTATTTCATATTTTATAAAACTTTAATGAATTTTTGATGAACAAATTCAAACGATTTAAAAGCGAGCAATGGCAACACTCTACGGGGGAAAAAAACCTTTTTATCTAAAGCACACGGAACTATGTATCAGAAATTCTAAAGATATACTCATTTTAAAATTATTTTGCGATATTGCTGTTGACCTGAATTTTATGGTTTAAGTGCGAAGAATATGATATTTAATAAATAAAGGTACCACACAAAACGTTAAAAAACACCCCTTTGGACGTAATTTAAAATCTGAGACCTTTTTTTTTTTTTTTTTTTTAAATACAAATATTAGAATATGATTCCCAAATTTATACAGTTAAATATAATCGTAAATCTTCTTTTCACATTTCTAAAATTATGCATGAATTCAAATTGTCATTTCTTCATCACTTAATGAGAAACATGCGTAAACATTCGTCTAAAAGTGAGTATGAATTACATAATTTTCATTTGAAAATTGTGAGTTTTATTTTTAATTTTTCATCTCTTAATCGTAAATCTTGATGTAAAACTGAAACTAACTGCTTGTCAACGATGTAAAATTCATTGCCTCTCAAGTCTAAAAGCTCATACCCCAGTTATCTGGTCTCACCTATTCTGGTAATCTTACTATTAATACTAATCCCATAGTTTATATCTCTAATCTTAATCTTTCAGATGATCGGATGAAGGTATTAAAACATAACTTCAAGTTTTCTCAAATATCTAAACCTTCAACAACCCCAAGTCATTGCTCCAATTAAAAAAAGTTTTTAAATTTATTAAACTTTGAAAGTTCTATAGTCAAAGTTACAGTCAATTCCCTAAAAACCGAACATTAATTTTAATAAAAAAAACCATTCATTTCAAATCTAAATTAAAAGGAAAAGGCCATTTATGGAATTTATTTTATCCAAACATTATTTCCATAGTTGATAAGGTTGACATATCCTTGTTACAGACAAACACATTGTCATGAAACTTATTAGTGAAAGCCTATATATACTACTCAATCCCTAAATATCTTTCAGCTGCTGATCTCTCGAAAGTTTAAGAAGGTGTTAAGCCTTCTCATATATTCGCAACTCAGTTTTAAAAATGACATTTTGCTGTTTCGCCTTTTGCTAACTCTGTTAGGTTTTATATCCTTCCCAAAGTTCAGAAAATTTGAGTTCCTTTTCACCCTTTAATCTAGGAAGAGCATTATATGTTTTAGCTAAACATTTGGTTTCAAAATTTTTCGACTGCTTTCTAACAATATTTAAACTAAAGAAAGAATTATAAGTCATGGATAAACTTAAGTATATTTCTTCTCATCGTGCAGTTATGATTTTGACTTTAAACCGCTATTTACTAACGTTCCAGTTCAGGCAGCATTAAAATGTCTTGAGAGGAGAATTCCGTTTTGCACATAATGAAATTGAGGATTTAATTTCTCTCCATAAAATGTGCTTAAGTTAAACTCATTTCATTTTTCAAAATTATTGTTATCCCCAAATTAAAGGACTAGCTATGGGAAGTCTACTCAGTCTATTACTTGCTGACATTTATGTGCATTATTTTGAGGTTAAATGATTTAAAGAACTGGTCATTAATAAAGGGAAAAAATGTCATCTTGCCTCAAGAGATTCTGCTGTTAGAAATAACATTAACCTTGTCATGATTTCTTTTCATCCTTCTATCAGTACAAAATGTCTCGGATTTTCCAGAAACTCAGTTTAGGGCATTTTCTCAACTTCAGTAAAATCCGTTGTTCTGTTTTTAAGGATTCTGTCTCCAGTTTTGATTCTTGATGAATTTATAGCACATCTTCTGAGTGTGGTTTGAGATATATTGGGCAGACTAACACAGCGTTAAAATTTTGCGTCAAGAAACATCAATCTTGTGTTAGAAAAAAATAAACAAATCTTCCGTAGCTAATCATAATTGGACATGTAATCACAGTAACTTTGGTTCTGCGAAAATTATGTCTGCTGCTTCGTTTCTTAATTGGATTTCCATGAAACTATTCACATTCATAAAATTTATCCTATTTTATTAATGACATTGTAGTCCATTTCTTCCTAATGCTTTAGCTATCTTATATTTCAGTTTGTCACGTTTTATTAGAATTTGCATTAATAAATCGCCTTCCTTTCTTTGCTCCACTTATATCTTTCAATGTAAAATGGTTGTACTACTTTTATTTTTTTGCTCCATAAGAAGAGTGACCTATGTCTGATTGCTCTTGAAGTCAATAGAATTTTGTTCAAAATCTATGTGAAATTAAAATTGCTTTTTTGTGTAACTTTAAATTTATCCTGAAACTGCTTGAGAAAAGTAATAATTTTATATGGAAGTTTTTGATAATTATTTATTAATAATAAGACTTCATTTTCTGATGGCTCAATAACTAATACTTAAAAATGTCAAAATTTTTGTGTGTTTGTCCTTTGTTTAGACATTTGCATGCCTCCTTCCATGATGTTTGTGTCTGATTTTTTCCCTTTCTTTTGTGTAGAAAAATGAATCATCAACAATCAATTTTGAATCAAAACTGGTTGGAAATCTGGTAAAAGCACTGAAACCTCGTTACCATTTTGCTGGCTTTAAAAGCTTAGATTATGAGAATCTCCCAAACAAGTAAGCTCCTAGAAGTACATTCACTTTTGTTTAAAGTTTATTTAATGGTTTATTTATTGAGTTTCAATGGGTTTTCTGAATTTTTAAGTTTTTAGTTTTAATTTTGTACTGTTAGAGCCGAAGATTTGAATCCCATTACTGCAGCTAAGCAAATGGTTGAAATTCAGATTTTTTATCTTCCTGCCTTTACTTCTTCATCCGTGCAAGTAGTAATGGTTAGCATTTATTGTTATTATTATTTGATAGTGCTACAAGAAACAGTTTTAATAAGCATTTTAGTCAAGTTTTTCTTTATGAGTGATATTAAAACTTCATTTGACATATGTTGATATGTAAATGATAATCCATTAGAACAAGGAAACAGGTGCAATTAGATATTTAGTTTTAACCATATACTCTTACCTTTCAGCAGACAGCTGTAATGTACTTAGTCATAGCATATAAAATCGAATAATTTTTTCCTCTGAGAAGTATTTTTCAGAGAATGTTTTGAGTGTGCAGTTCATTTTCATCAACAATATTTAGAAATTTTAAACCTTGAAAACGTTTCGAATTCCTTATGAAATTGTCTTCAGTATATATTTTTTATTTTGTTTCCAGTCAGTATCTGAAGAGAAACTGCTAAAAATCCTGATTTTTGCAGTATGTTAGAATTTTATGTAATAGAATTAGCAGTCTATAACACTGTAATGAAAAGGGCAGCGAAATGCAATTTTATGGAGAATAAATGAAACTTAACTGCGTTTCTTTCAGATTTCAGGTGGCTACACCATTTTTCTTTCTGTTACTATGGATTGTACTGATTTTGGAGTTAAAATTATTTAGTAAAATACAATAGTAAAGCGGAAATTTTAGTGAGCAATTAGCTGAGTAAGTGTGCCTTGTCTTTAATGTCTTAGGTTCTAGCCATACCAGCTTTTGTAAAAAAGAGATGAGAAAATGAGTGAAATGAGTAACGAAATGATTAAACTGTCAGTTAATGATATCTAGACCTATATTAAAAATCCTCAGCATGCTTGAAATAGTTTTGTATCACAGTAAAATACTAAACCTGTAATAAGTAAATTAATATATTGTTTCATTCACATTAAGCTTAATGCTAAGACTCAGTCTCTGAGGAAATGCTAACGACCATTACACTTGAACACAAAATATATAATGCTATATTATATTACATAACTAAAAACTGTTATACTTGAACACAAAATTAATAATACTCTGTAATATTGTGTATCCAAAATTAATTTTAAAAAATTCATTAAAAACAACATGAATAAGGTTTTCTCTTGAACTGTTGTTCAAATCTCATTTTATAAGATCACTGAGCCCACTTTGCCCAGTGCAGTGCTTTGAACTTAGTTGCAAATCTGAAGAAAAAAAGTCTCAAATCAGGTGCAGCATTCTGTTTGTTACGGTAATTGATTAAAGTACGCTTCCTTCCAAAGTTAAGGAAGAGTATGTTTTTTTGTGTCTAATTTGAGAATGAAGCAACAGAAACAAGAAATTTGCAGAACATGTACATTGAACTGTTCTGTAATGATTGCGGCATAGAATGTTTCTAAAGTTGAGCACAAACATGAATTATAATAAAAAATTGCACTCTTGGCAGAGAAATCCAGTCTTGTAGAAACAGTATTTTTTTTAGGAAAAATGGGGTGGTAACATTACAAAAATGGTTTCTAATAAGGAATGTTTCCACCCCTAGCTGCAGTACGTTGGCGGCAGTGACGTTTATTGCTCTCAATTAAGTTGTCAGTGAGTGAAATGGGAAGCAGTGACCAGACATGGAGTAATCCTTGTTCGAGGCATCTAACAACCTTGGACGAGGACTTAAAGCAGCAACATGTCTCCCAAGTTAGTCCCAAAGATGCTGTATCAGATTCAGGTCTAGGGATTAAGCTGGTCGTTCCCTCCACTCCATACCATGACCCTCAAGGTATTCTTCAGCAACCAGAGCTTGGTGCAGTCATACAATGTCGTCCATTATAAGAAATCCAGGACCAATAGCAGTGGCATATGGGTGGACATATTGATCAAAGCTCTAATCTCGATGTGTCACATTGGTCAAAGTTCCTCCATGGAACACATGCTGGTTAGTGTGACGATCTAGAGAGATCCCAGCCAAAACCATTATTCCACCACCTCTGTAACTGTGTCTTTCCACAATGTGGGATTGGTTGTATGTGATGCATTGTTCCTTCCAGATCAGGTGACAACCTGAATCAGTCTCCACTGTGAACCTGCGCTCATCTGTGAATAGAACAGATGCCCATTGTTGACTGGTCCAGGAGACGTGTTCTCTTGCCCAGCATAAACGGAGACCTCTGTGTCCTTGGGTGAAGGGTACACAAACAGCTGTTCATCTTGCACACAGACCGGTGTTGTGCAGGCATCTGCACACTGTACTAACTGAGATTCTTGTTCCTGTTGCCACTAAATGGTTTGCCATGATCTGAGGCAGAGTAATGTTGTTCCTCCTTCGGGCCGAAAGAGCTAAATAGCAGTCTCCCGCACGTGTTGTAACTCTAAGTCTGCCTGGAACATGTCTTCTAGACACAGAATCATCAGATTCAAACTGATTCTATTGTTGGTGGACCACACTACGAGAGACATTGAGACGTCTAGCAGCATCAGCCTGTGACATCCCCATGCATCCATCCGATCGCCCACCACCTCAACGAATCAGGCGAACGACTTCTGGACATTGATAGACTCTCCTGAATATTGTCCATGAAACTTTAATAACAACTGAAAATCAACACCTGTGAACAAAAACTACAATTTTTGTATTTTTTCTCCAACTCCTATATAAGTATTCATTTCTATAAAATAAAAGTGGTAAGTATGGTTTCTGCACATATTTTCTTAAACGTCGTTACTGTCATGCATACGAACTGTGAATTTAAATGTTACTGACATTTCTGTAATGGTGAGCTTTGAAGAAAAACATGCTTATCCATAACTTTTGAAGGGCAGTGTATATTAGTAAGCTGGGAGTGCTCTTTCCTGAAGTTCAGTATTTGTAAATCGAATGGGGAGCAGAGGGCGCGATGAGGGCCATGTTAATTATGTCTTAATGTTCTTCTCTTTTTGAAATCTAAAAATAAGTGATATACTATTTTTAAGAGATGGCATTCAAGTATCAATCAATCAGAAACTATTTTAAGTATTTTCTCATTTATTCAATGACAAAATTTAATTTTCTAAATATTTTGCTTTTCTAGCAGCATTTATTATTATTCTTTGTTGTTTTCTGCCATTGCTGAATGGCAGAAAATTACAGTTATATCACGGACCGCCAAGGGTACATGTAGCATGGGTTGAGAATGGGTGTTGTGATTAATTAAATAACTATAATAATCATTTATCATGGTATAATTGTTATAATTTAAGATATTTCTTTTTGCAGTGTGTAATAATGCACGCAGATTTTACTTCTAAGGTAGAAAAAATAATAATTCTTTCATCGATTGTTCGATTTTCTGAAAACACTCCAAACGTTTTCAAGGCAGTACTCAGTTTTTCTAACAGTGGTTGAATTTTGTAGTAATGTTCATCTTTAACAATTTTAAATTTGTCATTCAAGTGAACATAACATTTGATATCACTGTATCGATTTTTGGATATAGCCTGGCTCATAAAGTTATAGCAGTCTCGGGCATTTTCCCAGTACGTATTTTCATGTGGTAAAATATGATATCCGCTGTAAAACAAGACACCTAGGAATTGCTTGAATTCACTTTCAGTGACACTTAAAAGAACAATCATTTGCTTGTTTTGCATATCAGTTTGACTTTATAACTGTATGTAAGCAGCTATCATGTGAAAATGTTCAGCTTGACGTTTTCTTGAAACTCTATTTACAGTATTCTGATGGTCTTGGAAAAAGGAATGCAGTGTGGTGAAAACATGAATTGAATGAAAAACATGAATTTCACACTTTTTTGCACTTAGGGCAGTTCTTCACAGTTTTTTGATAAACTGTCTAGAATTCCTGTAGTATTTTCTATTTCAGATTCATCACATGGTACTGATATGCTACATACAGTTTGTGACAGAATCATATATCTGTTCTTCATCACTAACTTAATCAGGCTTAGGAAGAATATCAACCATTTCAGGCTCATCAATTTCTTGAGAGAAGCATTCATATACTTAAGAGCCTTTTGAGCTGTTGGAAATTTTCTTGCCATTTTGCAAATACTGATCTTTCAAAGACAATTTCAATTTTCAATCAAGTAATAAACAGGGAAGTAACTGATCTACTTTAGAAAAGAGGTACTGGGGATTATTTCTCCCAAAAGAATAAGCACATGTGCAATTCTATTGTAAGGTTTCGTACTTAGAAGGATTTCACTTTATTCGTATCAGTTCATTTTAAAATTTCTTCTCAGTGTAAGTAAGGGTAAGGTATATTTTTAATGAAAAACTTGGAAAACATGTAACTTCATCAATTTTGAGTACCAAATCGCCTTTACTCTTTGAGGGGCAGAAAAGGCAAGTAACATTTTCAGCAAAACTCTTGTTTTATTTACTATATTTAGGTGTTACAATGAAATTATTTGCGACGATTACACATATTTTGTCCAAGACACTTGAAAAAAATTATCACTGCCCGCAGAACACATCCCTACAAATCATTCTCTGTGTGTACTCATTGAAAGTTTTTCTTTTTCAAGAAGAGTGCAACTTTGCATGTGCTGCATTTCCACGCTGTTCTTACAGGCTTTTTCTTGGGGCTGCAGAGTGCACATCATCGTGCTACAAGGGAACTCCAGAAACGGTCAGTCTTGAAAACCACTCACACAAGTGAGTAAGACATTCAGTAGAATAGGTGACCACCTTTCAAAGAGTTCATCTGTGCCCTTAGAACAGATTAGAATAAACAGGAGAAAGTGAAAATGTGAAAAAATCCCTATTATGTGATTCATGTCCATTCACCTGATTTCGTGATTAAATCAGCAGTGCATGTGTGTTTGTGCGTATGGTCGCGGCTTGGTGATCAAGCTGTAATCACAGATATTGGATGACAAAGCTGCCATAGGAGAGGATAGCAGTGAAACGAGGTGGATTTTCAGAGCACTTCTAAGATTTCTGAGGGAACAGTCGGATATCATTTGCACTGCATAAGGAAGTTGTAAGCTGAACAAGTTGGTAAACTCTACCATTTTGTGCAGTCATGAAGGAACAAGGGACATCCTGTTTGTCGTTGCTGTCTCAGCACATCATATCCATATTTATTCTTTTGCTCATGAGTGATGAAAAGTAGTACAGTGTGATGTTCCCAAGCATGCCAGACGTTGACTGCCGCAACTTGAACCTGTGCCTTACACCTCTGGATTAACACTGCACACACAAAGGAACATGCTTTGTGCCTGGTGGACTAGTCATTAAATAGTGCATTATAAGCTATTGTCACTACCAGGCCACACCATCATTGAGGGCCTGTACTTCCAGCAGTTGCAGTGGAGCAATTTGCATCAAAGCAGCAGGAGACAGAGTTGGCTAACTGCAAGACTGCTGTGCCTATATGACACTGGAAGAACATAAGTGGCAAGGCTGACCAGAGATACTATTCTGTGATTTGGCTGGGGAACACTATGCTCGCCTCACCTGCGCCCATAAATTACCACTTCTTCCATTCCCTGGGCAATCATCTTCATGGGAAACCTTTTTAATGATGAAACAGACCAGCATCATGCAGTCAAGGACTTCTTTGTGTTCAAGACCCCCAAGTTAACCAACAGTTATGCAATGCCCTGGCATTACATAACTGTTGGTAAGGGAACTGATTAGTTGATTGTTGGTAAAGGAACTGTTGATTGCTGGATGCTGATGAAGATTGCTTTGAGACGCAATAATGAATATTATGCATTGTTTGTTTCTGATAATCACGAACAGCAAGAACATTTTTGGTTACTTTGTAATCGCTGTTACTGCAAATACTTTTCATCATATTGCAATATCCTTGCTATCTTTTGTACAGTGATGCCACTTAGTGTGCAGATCTTGTTTTACTCTCTGATGAATATGTCTCATATCATAAAGTTAGAGGAATGTGTATCATATCACTAAGTAGATTTACCCAAAACATAAAATTGCTGTTAAAATGAATAAATAATAAATAAAAACATGTGCAGTAATGCAAAAATCTAAGAAAACAAAATAAAAGCAAACCTTAATGTTTGCATATATTGCAATGATATGTAATAAACTATTACTATTTTGTATGATATTGTGGAATATATTATAAGGGAGACTACCATTTCATTTCACATGGATAAATAGACCATCATATGAAGTAGTGATGAATTTACATGAGGTATTAAAAATCAAAGGCATTGTCTATTGAAATGATGATTTGGGAAATAAGGCAATTGTAGGAATGCTTTTCCTTTGCGATTTATTTCATTCCTGGCAGTAATTAGAATGCAGGATTTCGTAAAATAAGGTGTAACTATTAGTGTAAATGTGACTTTCATCAAGGTATCACCATGACGGTGTTATGTTACCAAATGATTGTTTTACTCTGGGTGAGAAAAATTGAAAGCATAATCCGAGGTTGTTTTAAAATGAAGTGTGTAATACCAGAAGGTCTAAAAAATAAAATTTCTCAATATTTATTATAGTTGTAAAATATATATATATAATTAAAGTTTTTTTAATAAATATTATGACTTTTGGTATGTTTTATAATGAGCAAGTTTTTGTGGTGAATGGAATGACAGTAAGCTTATTTGTGAAAGCAGCTTTTAACGACTTTTTTTTCCTCTTTTATTTATTCTGGTAACATATTTGGATGTATTACTCGGCAATTCTTTCGTAATTCTTATAATTTGAAAGGTTTTGAAATCTGTTTCAAAACATTTGTTTGCAACCTTATTTCAAATGTAATTCTTGCTGTGCTTTATCTTTTTTAAAGGAGCTTTGTTCCGATACAATCGCCAGGTTCTCGTCCCACAAAATTTATTGGTTTAGCTCCCATTGGAAATGAAGAACAATTGAAAGTAAGACATTATTTCAAAACTTTGTGATTTTTGAAAAGTGTGTGTGAATGAGCTTAGAATGCTACTGAATTACAAATTGTTTGTAAATATTTTGTCATTTCAGCCAGTGTTTATTGTATTAATTTAATCGTGCATCTATTTTTTTACCATTTTCAAAGCAAAAATGTACTGCAACAGTAAACTATACTTAAAAACATATTATACTCTAAAAATTATGCTTAAAAAAAGAATATTTTTTGTTCTTTGAAATAAAATTTTTCAAATTTGCTCTTTTATCTTTCATAATTTTTAGGTATGATTAAATGCTGACATTTTTTATATTTTATAATTTTTAAATGCAATTGAAATCTTAAATCTTAGAGCAATGCATGTGCTTTGCACATATCCGTGACCTTTTATTTGTATCTGTGGTAATAGATAAGCAAGTGTTAAATGTATGATTATATAACAAATATGTATTAGTGTCTGTAGCTTTTATATTTTCTTAATGCAGTAGAACTTAGACTAGTATTTTCTTTGTGTGTCTTCTTCACTAGAATTTATTATAAATATTATTAATTTAGATACAACATTGATATGAATTTTAACAAGTTTCTTGAGATTTTAATAGGTTTACAATTTTCTCGTGGATCTTTGCAAATTGTTTCAAAATATTATAATTTTTTCGTAGATTTAAAACTAATTAAATACATTTTCTTTAAAATTCTGTAGATATCATTAATGTTAGGTTAAGATCAACATATCCTGAATGATTAAATGTAATACAGCACAAAGTCCGAGATCCGATGTCCAGTATCTGGAATGATCTAAAATTCGGACCTGAAAACCACCAACAAGCGCTTTTTTTTCTCATGCTTTACGCATGTGCATTTGATTTTAAATAAACATCCCCATAATAAAACATCCGGAGAGTCCTGATTCTTAGTTTCACTAAATAAATACCTTGTTATTGAAGAAGCAATAATTTAGCTTAAAAGTGTTATCAATAATTTGGCTCTGTAGCTGAGTATCTGCTTGGCATACATCTCAAGCCGAAACATTTTACATACAAATAACGTTGATTTTACACCTACTAATATTTTATATCCCTGACGCCAACCTAGCGAATCATTATTTGTAATATTTTGCTTTCATCACCACATGTTTATCAACACATAACTTGAGTAATGACTCATGCAGCAATGACCCAAAAAATTTTTAATATTAGTAATTTAATAACAAAGAATATGGTAACCTTTCATGTTGACAATTACGCTTGGCAATGATTACAGTTTTAAGGTAAATGCACTAAGAAATGTTGACGAGGAAAAATTTAACAAAAACCTCTTTCCATATGCTAAACATAGATTTTTTTAGTGATACTCAGAGGCTAAAAGATTACATTTAGTGCTATTTAAATTCAGAATAATTGATTTGTTTTTCACGTAAACACAGAACTGGCGCTAGAGCTCGTATGGCTGCACTTGGCAGAAGAATTTAGGGAAGACAACATTTTTTGAGTTTAGAGAAGCACCAAGCAACAAAATTTAGGGGCAGCAAAAATTTAGAAGTTAGGGAGGCATTTGGTAGCAGAATTTTGGACCCGCAGAGACTGCATAAGTACATGTGGGAATTTATTTAATCAAGACTCAGATAATCCTTAAGCATGTGCAGGAAATAGACATAAGTATAGTAAATAACTAAATTGATACAATTCAGGCATAATTGTCTCAGTGCACGATAGAAGCAAGACAGATTTTAGCAGAAAAACTTGTCTTTCATCGCCAATCTAATGAAACATAGCCAGTAATGTATAGAAGATGTTATTAAGCTGCTAAAATTATGCTTTACTGATTCCCAAAGAATTTCAGTCAATATAGCAGTATGCGCTGTTCCTTAACTTTCTGGTTTCATCCAACTTATTAGTTTAAGTTAAAGCTTTAGTGAAAGATAATATATCTGTATTATTCTTTCCTCCAGATTGTGCGCTTTTATTCAGCCTATGGATATTGGAATAGTGCGCATGCTAAAATGCAAATATAAAGTAGAATTTTTAAAAGCCGTGTTAAATTTCTTGAATAATGGGAAGAATATTCAAGAATTTTTGAAATATTTTTGCTTTAAATTTGCTTTGTGGAGCATCGCAAGATCGTGGGAGAATGTGTCTCCAGATACTTTAAAAAAATGTTTGCCATAATTTATGGGCAGCTACCATATTTCATGGTGAGGAGGATGAATATGATAACCGCGAATGTGAAGGTTTTTGGATATCGCAAACCAAAGATGAAATTTTCCAATTAATGGGTTTTGTAAAGAAATGTGGAGAACTGGTAATAAATGAAGACAATATAACAGAAGATTTTCATTGTGATGGCAATGTCCCAATTATCAATCAATTAACGAATGCGAAATCTGTAGTTATGGTTATAGATCCAAAAAATGCTGCTACCAATAGTGAAGAAAGTGACAGAGAGGTTTTTGAAAACGAAAAAATTTCGGTTGACTAGTTAGTCATAATTTTCGAGAAAGCAGTTACAGGACTTGAACAATTGAGCTTCGTAACTGAATAAGAAATTATGTCTGTCTACAGAATTAAAGAGAAAATATTAGCACAAAAAAGAAACTTAAACAACTTGCATTGAAAGAAATGTTTAAACAAATAAATATTAAGCTTTTTTTGTAAATTTTGTTAGCCTTTAGATCATAATTATTATTTTATTTTATTTTCAGGAGCAGGTGATTCATTTATGCATCACACTCCTTTGGCAGTTTTATTTGCTGTAATTTTTCACACCAGACATGCCTTACATGTACACTAAATTGATGGAGTTACCATACCTGTAAGCGAAATATTACCTAAATAAATACTTATGTAATACACTGCATATCAATCAAGATTTTTATGCCACTTCTGCTACTTGAAGCAACTGTGCGAACCTAAGGCACTATCCTTGTTGGGCCAAAGAGACTGGGTTGAAAGCACTGGTCATCCTGGCGAGTGTGAATTCATGCTTTGCACTTGGATTTGGTGTTTCTCAAATCCATATTAGGTGGGAGGAGTGTGTCTGGCGTGCTGCAGTTTTAACTATGCGATTGATTCTTGAGAGCATCTGTTAGGCTAAGTCTCTCTTAAGCTTTGCATGCCATAGCAATACATTGCATAGGACTTTCTTTCTCAAAGTTGCAAACGGAAATATTGGCAAATTGCTCAATATTAAAAACTACCCATGAAATAAAATCAAAAGAAACGGCAAAGTGTGTAGAAGCAGATCATAAATGCATGAACACTAATGATTAATTAAATAAGTTATATAATATTCGAAGAGGTTTTTAGTCACAAAGTCAAGAAGAAACATTATCACTGGCTTTAGTAATGAAATTAAATTTGGAGAAACATATTAGTATAATAACAGCACATTGTATTGAATCACATTATTTAGTAATACTATGGGAGCAAGGTCGGTGCTAGCTTTTTTGCTGCCGTAGGCAAATCTCAAAAGTGCCCCCCCCCCGAGCTATGAAAATTTAATAAAATAAAACTAAAACATATTTATAAAAAAGCACGATAGCATAAAATATATTGTCTAATCTATCTGAAATAAGGCAATAATACTCATTCAATATTTAAATAATTGTTTTTATTAAAAACACACAAACTTTGGACTTGTACAAACAATATTTAAAAAAAAAAGAGCAAAGACTACTATTGTAGTATAAAAAGTTGAAACCTAAATTAAAAACAATATTTTTAAAACAAAGAACAAAGACTACTAGTGTAGTATAAAAAGTTGAAACCTAAATTAGGATAATCTCTTTCGAACCTTTCCTTCTGCACAACACGAATACCTTATTTGCTAATTTATTACTCATTCCGTGTTTAATGGCCGACACTGCTAACTCATTAAGATGATTTTAAATAGACATGGTTCTTATTTTTTTATTGCTTTTGCTTTAGGAAAAGGTTTTTTTGGCGGTAACAACAGTTATGGTAAGGTTTAGCAAAACTTTTAAAACAATGCTTAAATTTTGCCCAGTGTTAAGGGAGGTAATGAGTTTAAGAACGTCAACTTGACCTTCTTTCTTTTTTAAAAGTGAAGAAAGAAGATCCATTTCTAAAGCGTTAAGATCGAAGTTATCATCATGTGCTAAGATGTTTTCCAGATCTTTACAATGTGAGAGTACTTCATTTTTACAAATATCTTTAAGTTTGTGCACAGGGGTATAAAAACTCAAAGGAATGATTATGACTATTGAGGTTGAATCTCAGCCCCAGTGTACTGATCTTCTGATCTGCAGTAAAGAAAAAAGAAATTCTGTTTTACATTTCTTTTTGAATCTTGTATAAGTTATTCTACACTTTCATCAGTATGGAAGTCAACTGTTCATTATTGGTGATGCCCACTAATGACTAAGTGGCTAAAGGTACAAACCAGTTTTAGTTTGTCCAAAGTTCAGTTTTGGTACTGAGTTGCTAGATGTATGTGATTTTTGTGGTTTTCCTCATATATAGCGTGAACACTCTTCAATTTCACATAGCTTGATTTGGTTTATTTAATTATAGCAAAGCCCTCAAGGGCTATCTGCCTAAGTTAAGGGAGACCTTCATAGTGGACTTTCTAATTGGAATTGGCATGTATACATGCTACACATGGGAAAAACCATGAAAACATCTATGCCACTAGTCCGTTCGCTGGGATTCAAACCGCAGACCGATCTACCAGAGTTCAGTGATTTTACCGCTCAGCCGCTGGTGGACCCAATTTCACCAAAAAGGTCCTCTCTGTTATGCATATTGGTCTTACTTCTGTGTCTTCGTTAACGAACTGATATTAATAGCTGAAAAAGGGTACCAAGTGAAGTAGTTGTGTTAGGTAAAAGGTATTAAATGTTCATCTTTCGGAACTTCCATTTGTTTAATGCAATTTACAAAAGAAACATCAGTTTAATTCAAAATTTTCGTTTTCATTGTTTCATTTTGACCATTTCATTTTTGTTATCAAATTTTGTTTTGATGGGAAAACACATGCGTGGGGGACATTGTCATATATGCTTAAATTTAGGAGAAGTCTCATGCAAATTTAGCTAAACATAGATTAAGGTAATAATTGCAGTGAGAAGAAAGTCTTATCGTTTTCCTGTTGCTTATTATAACTTCATTTTTACGCTGAACTGTAGAAAACATCTATCACAAAAAAGGAGTAAGTTCTTCTAAGGCTAAGACTTCACAAGACTAGGCTGTGTAGGATTTGTCTTCTGGTGTAGAATATGTAGTATCCGACATAAACTAGCCGACATAAACTAGCACACAGAACACTGGATAAGCAAATATGTCAAATAATAGGGACATGTTAAGAAAAAGCCTATTAAACGTCAAAGTATGTTGTAATTTTATACATCATGAACCCTACGTTTGACAACTAATGAGCAACATGAGCCGTAATGTTTAACAACAAAACAATAAATATTAACTTACAATCACAACTTAAAAAAAATTAATTTACAGTTACAAAATTGTCTGAATTTAAGTACAGTCTGTACAATACTTCAAAACTTCAGTCCTGTGACGATGAAAGATTTTTTTTATCATAGTCTGCTTTCTTAATGAGTACCGTTTCTTCAGTACCAAATCTTGTCATCTTTGCAGCATCATTTTGTCAATTGCTGTAGCTTTTTCTTTTTGCTCAATATATTTAATTGCAGTTTTTAGAGCCTTGACACCGTTGCTCTGTGAAAATTCTGCAAGATGCAGCAGTTGGTGCTTGATCTTGATCTTCAGCTTCGTTTTCATTGCAACTAACAAGAGTGACAGTTACTTCATCAGTTATTTCATATTAATCATGGTCTTTCAACTAACTTCCGATTTCTTGCAAAACGTACATCTTCACATCCAGGAATACGTTGCATTGTTCTTCGGTTTTGTCGTTTCCATATTTTCATTATCACCTAGCAGCTTCTTCCATGATTTCGCAACTGTTGTATCCTGTACGTCAGCCTAGGTCTGTGCGACCCAATAAGCAACAATGTTTACATTGATGCTTTACAATTTTTAATTATATCTTGTCATTCTTCAGTTTCTTCTATCACTGTGGACAACAGCTGTCTGCGATAATTTCTTTTTATTGTTTCCAAAACGCCTTGGTCCAAAAGGCTTGCATATGGCAGTTACGTTGGGGGGGGGGTGCAGAAACATTGCTTTAATGTCACTATCTTGAAGCTGCTCTGCATCAGGGTGCATTGCAATATTATCTAGTAGCAAAACAGCTTTCCTGGGTAAACTAGTTTTTTTCATAACTTTTTTTGTTGAGGCACTTTGTTGCATCAAAACATGCTTTATTTTCACTTACGTGATGCTACAAGATAAGTGCCTCTTGTACATATTAGCAACATAATTTTTAATAATTTAGAAGTTAAACAATAAAAATCAGCGTTGTATTTGCAAATTTTCACAAGACTAGTCTGGGCGGTTTTACCGAACCATCATCCTCAGCTGCCAAAGCACTTTGACACTTTTGAAAAGCTCCATTGAATATGTGTACTAGAATTACCTGATTATTATATTATTATATGAGCTGAAAGGCTGTATGAAATCAGGAAAACAAAATTATCACAGTTTTTATAAAAGTAAGCTATACGTAATATAAAGCAATCCTTAGTGAAAGCAATTTGTAAAAGTTTCGAGAAAGAATGCGTGCAACAAAGGTCTATTCTGGATAGTTCAGTAATTTTGAACAAAATAACAGATAATTCTTCTTATTTAGAAATGCATAGTATTAGAAACGTTACAGCAAAATCTTTGTAGCTAGGTATTTGAAAAACTTTGAGAAATAATTTTATTTTATGACCCTTCAGAATTCTGCAGTGTTGTTTTCTTGAATCCTGCAAATAACTAATTCACAGAATAATAGCATAAAATAATAGCCGAAAAAATGAAAACCAAAGAAAGCATTGAACTTCAAAATAAGATGTTTTCACTCTGCAAAGTGCTCATCTGAAAGCATTTAGTTATTATGCACAGCCTGGCATTTAAAACATAAGGTAATATATCACCTAGACATATTGAAACTTTCATATTGAAATAAAACTTAGTTTTACCTAAGAATATGGTATTGTTACGGAATTTGTATTTAATTTGCTATTTTTAGTAGAATTAAAATTGCCTTATTTTCCCGTGCAATGCAGCACACTACGAAAGTTAAGAAAAAGCTTTGCCAGAAAAATAAAAATACAAGAGTGCGTGCATTTAACATTTAATAAATAGATATCTCGT
Organism: Stegodyphus mimosarum; assembly: GCA_000611955.2. Taxonomy (NCBI): domain Eukaryota; kingdom Metazoa; phylum Arthropoda; class Arachnida; order Araneae; family Eresidae; genus Stegodyphus; species Stegodyphus mimosarum. Next base: position 279,323 of record KK116814.1, on the reverse strand, counting down.
AATTGCTTTTGCTATCCAGAAAAATCGAGAAAATAACAATATTCTCGTGCATGATTAAAATGGAGGAAAACATCTCAAATAAGTTGTTTTAAGATAACTGTTGTTGTTTACTTGATGCTATTGTTGATTGTAACAAATTTGCGGTGAGAACGAATTTACTTTGTCTGTTTTGAATTGAGTTCTGTTTAACGTTTTAGTAGTTCAAAATGCGACTGCTGTGAGATATTGTGATATTGTACGAATATCTCTGAGGAAATATTTCAGCATTTTGTTTTATTTCTTGTGAAAAGAATAAATTTTATTAACTATTTAAAAACTTGTACATTCGATCCATTACGAACCCGTACGCATGCAACACTTTTTGGTGTCAAAAGATCGGGATTTGAATGTCAATCACAAGATTGATGCAAGAACAAATCAGGCAGTTGATGACTGCTTTTGCTCCAAGAAAAGATGGAAGGAGCCGTGAGCTCGGTTAAAGAAGAGGTGAAAGCTGGCCAAGAATCTGTTAAGGAAAAGATGGAAGCTGGTCAAGTAACTTTTAAAGAAAAGATGAAAGCCGTTCAAGCAGGTCAAGAAGAAATGAAAAAGAAAATTACTTGCATAATAGAAACAAATTTGAGGCCATGGAAAGTAGAATAGACCCGGTTGAAATTAAAGTTGGACAAATTGAAGAAAACGTTTGTTCCGTGAAAGAACAAATAGAAGAACGAGTTTTTGCTGTGGAGCAATGAATTGAAGGAAGAGCTTCTGTCTTCCAACAACAAATTGATGACAGGGTTCCTGCTGCCGTCGCCAAAGAAGTTGACACCATAAAGAAGTGCAGAGTGACAGCAGGAAACAATTCCGAAGGTTTAAAATTTCTACCCATGCCTGCTCGTCCCTTTCTGAAGCTATCGACATATGATGGGAAGACCACAGTGTCGGATGCAAATAAATGGGATTTCCAAGCTAAGGCGCGTCATCTTGCAACTTCTTTGAGAGCAGACACAGCGAATATCCTTCAGACGCTTCCAGAAAACTAAAGGCTGGATTTTGAAGCTGTGTCCGGCGCACTGGAGCTCCGCTTTGGGGAAAATTTTTGAAAGACAACAGCAGGCTTCAATTAAAATCCCGTCAACAGAAGCCCACCGAGACACTCCAGGAACTCGCCATGGATGTTGAAAGCTATCTCACCTCACCTTTTCAGAGTGCCCGACAAAAACAGCGGAAATCCTGTCCCTGCAATACTTCATCGATGGCATCCGGGATCCTGAAATACAGAAAGCTGTGCGAATAGCGGGTTTGAAGGATTTAAAAAGTGCTCTAGTGTACACCATGAAATTCGAGGCAGCACAGCAAGCAACTCGTAGAGACTGACACCCAATCAGATCTCCGCAAGTCCAAGAGCCAGTGGATCAAATGGCTGCTCACCTACATGATTTAACTAGACAAGTGAATGCTTTGAGATGGAATAAGAGTGACAAGAAACTAACCTAAAGTGTTGGAACTGTGGTGCTGAAGTCCAGATCTGACGAAACTGCAGAACACCCCAGGGCATGAAAGTTAGACCTCTCCCAACAAGAAGCAGGGGAACTAATTAGTGACTATCTCGTGGGTCGGACATTACCAGGTGATGAAAAGCCCCTGTTCAAAGCACTTGAGATTTCTGCAGTGAGTGTCGGCAGTAATGGACTTTTCATCATGGACATATCAATGAATTTCCTTGCAATATGATCATCGATACAGGAGTCAGTGTTACCATCATGCGAAAAGCTGTGGCTCAACAATTGAAAGGCAAACTAATTTGGATGCCGCCCTGCGTCACCCTTCAGACTGCATCTAGTGATAAAATAGACATAGATGGGAAGTTAAATGTGAACATCACACTCCATATGTGGCGGATATTATGGATCCGTGCATACTCGGATTGGACTTTTTAAGGATATACAGTTTTTCCTTGGACTTCAAAAACAACAAACTGCTTTCAGCATCCGAGGATATGACTATCCATCATCAGAAAAGATCCTCAGCCGGAAACGCCGATGTCTCATCTGAAGACCTTGCCCAGAAAACTTCCGATATTGTTCCAGGGTCGAAGCTAAATGCCAGCTACTTGATCAAGTTGCACGGCAAATTACATCAACATCGGCTGACCAAGGCCCATGGGGTAACAAAGAAGTGAGGAATATCTGGCTGGATGGTGGCGACATTAAACCCATAATTGATTTAATGGAGACCTCAAGCAAAAAACCTACCTTGCCGGACATTTCGAGCTATAGTTCAACGACAAAACAAATTGAGCTCTCTGGGACTCACTTCATATTCGAAACGGCGTCCTGTACCGTAAATTCGAATCAGATCATGGAAAGGCTTTCCCATGGCAGCTGATACTTCCAAGATCCTGGATTCCGGATGTCCTTAAAAAACTACCTAGCAACCCTACAGGAGGTCACTTTGGAATAACAAAGACCTTGCAGAGAGTTCATGAGCACTTATAATGGAATAATGCAAAGGATGACATGCAAAAGTGGTGCCGATTTTGCGATGACTGTGCAGGTCGAAAAGGACCAAAGAAACGCAGCCGAAGGAAGCTGCAACGTTACAACTTCGGAGCGCCGTTTGAAGGTATCGCTTTTTGAAATCTTGGGACCTCTGCGGCAAACTGCTGATGGCAGCAAATACATCCTCATTGTCTTTGAATACTTCACCAAGTGGCCTGAAGCTATCCTATTCCTGATCAAGAGGCTGTCACAGTATCAGAGGTAATGATATAGCACTGGATTTCCAGGTTCAGAGTGCCTTTTCAGTTGCATTCAGATCAGGGAAGAAATTTTACCTCAGCTGTAATCAAAGAACTCTGCAAGCGACTCGGCATTGACAAAACCCAAATAACGCCCTTACATCCCCAGTCGGACGGCATGGTAGAGAGGTTTAATTAAAACATCCTTAAAAACCTCTCATTAGGGGTTTCCAGGAACCAGCAGGACTGGGACAAGAAGTTGTAACTGAATCAGTCAGCCAGTAAGTCTGATTACCGCAGTGCCGTGCACGAGACTACTGGATATTCCCCATCTCAGATGCTCTTCGGTTGTGCTCTTCGTCTGGCTTGTGATCTCTTGTTTCGTCGCCCTCCGGATGCGCCTTCATCGCCTGAGGAATACGTCCAAGATCTCCAGGTCTGGTTTGAAGTGATGCACAATTTTGCACAAGAGAGAGTCAACTTGGCGATGGAGAAGATGAAGATTCGATGTGACAATATCGATTAAATGAAGGAGACAAGTTGTGATGGGGAATCCGACTCAACTCAAAGGACTTTTCTCCGAAATTACAGTCACCTTGGGATGGTCCGTACACAGTCCTAAACAGGCTGAACGACATCATGGTTCAGGTCCGTAAGTCATCGAACACTATACCTAAAGTCGTTCATTACGACAGGTTAGCCGTTACTATGGCCATAGTACGTAGTGTATATAATTGTAAATATTATAACACCATGGTGCTTTTTGTTTCTAAATTTGATAGTATTTGAGTTGTATGAGTTATTTGATAGTATTTGGTTTGTATTTAGTATTTTATAGTATTTGATTTGTATTTAGTACTTGATTTCTATTAAGTTACTTATTGCAATTATTGTTTATGTTGTTATTATAACGTTTGTGGTGTTTATTATTGCATTGATGCCTTTTAGTTGTAACTTTGGCTTCGTGTCGAGGGATTGTACTGCTCGGGACGTGCCGTCCTTGGGAAGGGGGCAGTGTTACGGAATTTGTATTTAATTTGCTATTTTTAGTAGAATTGTAATTAAAATTGTTTTATTTTCCCATGCAATGCAGCGCATTACGAAATGTAAGAGAAAGCTACGCCGGAAAAGTAAAATACAAGAGCGCTTGCATTTAATATTTAATAAATAGATATCTCGTAATTGCTTTTGCTATCCAGAAAAATCGAGAAAATAACAGAATATTCTTGTGCATGATTAAAAAGCTTATGAAAGCTTTAGGAAAAATAAAAGTAGTCCTGAAGATATAGGTAGGAAATGTTGTTAGCAATCATATTTTTTCAGAATATCATAGATGAAATTTTTAGTGATTTGCGGTTTGGTAATGTTTGTTTTTTTGAAGAACTTGGTATTAATTCTGTGAAAACGTCCTTCATATTATCAATTTGTAAATCTCTGGTGGAATAACGTTCTGGAGGACAGACAAGTAGTGACTGGTGTGCTCATTAGTATTTTAGGTTGCAGACTCTGAAGCTTTTTGAAGTTTTTATTGCTGGTTAAACACAGCACTGGAAATATATTGCTTAGAATAGACTTGATGACAGTAAGGAAGATTTTACATCTGAAATGGTCTTTTATATAACCTAATGCATGAAAAATATGCTGCGAAGGCCAGTAGTTAGTCAAAAGTAAATTTTTTAATCACATAATTCCATTGCCTTTTGCATTAAGCTCATGAATGCCAAACCTAAAAATGTAACTGTTCTCCTATAAACACAAATGCCGGATATCTCAAAAAGGATTTATTAACAGAGCACAGGAACAGTTACAAAGAAAATACACATAAGAACAGAACATACACTAAAACGAAACACCTAAGATTTAGAATTAACATTTAAAATTAAAAGTTAGAAATTAAGTACACATAATAATGAAGAAAATTTCCTTAACGTAGCTGGAGGTCGACTGACTTTAAGTCGCTCTCTTAGCCACTATATGGCTTGCGATAACATAGTTCAGGTGCATTCAAATAGTTCTGTTACAAAAATATTTAATGCTAGTAATTTTGTCAGCACCAATCATACACAGAAAAAGTTGGTATCTAAAAGAGTATTTAATTTTAGTAATGTTATCTGCATCAACTGTGCATAGAAGGAGTTGGTATATACTTACATCATTTGCAATGTAAATGAGAACTGAACTTTTTTAAAAAATAATTTTTGAAGGGTGCCTTCTGAAAGAGAATAGTGACATGCACTATGTCTTAATAAATTACATGTTTTTACCATTTATTTTTTACCTTTGTTTCATCAGAAGAATTTGCTGCTGAAGACTTAGTCATATCTGTATATTTTATTTATGTGAATAATAATGGTGGCCTTTTAAGTAGTTAATTTGATTTTTCTCCTTAAGAAATTTGTAAAATTATTTGTGTATCTGTAACTGTACATGGACTGTATGCATTTATTGTTCTTCATATAATTAAACATTTTACCGTTTTATCCTCTAGAACTTCTATGCTTTTAAAATGAAGCTATCTGTTCAAAATGCTACAGACGAAGGATCATCCACTGGGACTAAAAGAGTATCACCATACCAGGTAAATATTAAGAAAGCTGTACTTAAATTCTTTCTAAATGAAGTTTTTATTCTGCATATAGATAGTATGTATTATGTTGCAATCAACGACATGAAACTCAGTGAACAGTGTTTAACTAGAGCTGGTAAGGCATTAGTATAATATATTTGTCCCAGTTACAGCCTTTATCATTCAGGGAAGTCTTTCCATTTTCTGCAAGTATTTTCTTCTTGCAATATGGCAATTACGTTTTGTGGCAACTAGATCTTGCTTCCTGTACTCTAACTTACCCCAGATATATTCAGTTCAGTTGAGTTCATTCCTTCCCATTTCCTGAAACCACTTGGTTATGCTTTTGTTGCACGAGGAGGTAAATTCTTATGTAGGTAAATTCTTATGTTGGAAATTATGACAGCCGGTTCCTAATTGTTGCACAAAGTGGGTGATGCAAAATTGCCCAGTATTGCACTGTGCATTTCATTAGCCAGAGTCTGAGATAGCAAAACTAAGAAGAAAAAGTGAAACAGAAACAAAAATAAAATCAAGACGAATAGGCCAATTCTTTAATTTATTCTCAACCAGCTTTTGATTTGCTTGATCAAGTTTGGGGTTTTATCACAATCTCATATTTCCATTTCACCATTACATCACTCATTATTGCACACAGTGTCTGGAACTTGTCAAAAATATTGTAATGAAATGAGTGAATCAATGGGCACTGATAATCATTCCCCTTTCATCTTCACTAATCTCTTTTTTTACCATCTATTTTAACTGCTGTAGCTAGTGTGCATTTCCACTGGGTCTTGTCTTTTTTATAAGCTTCCAGTTGCCTGAGTGACGTGTGAATGGTCCTATTTTCCTCTCAGGAGGTGCTTGGTCATTAATGGCAATATATTGTATATTTTCAATCATGATTTTGTCAAAATGTAATTTTTTTAACATGTGGGGTTTTTACCTTTGGAGAAATTTTAGTTCTTGCTTGGTAAGAAGAAAAGTTTCGAGAAATATTACTGTTCTGTGATTCATGTAGAGTTTCCTTGATATGTGAAGATGACAGAAAATAGGGAAGCAGTACTTTGCTATCATCTTTGATGTTTAAATTGGTAGTCCCATGTTTGCAACTGTGCTAAATGGCACTTCCTGTTGTACCTCCCTTGGGGACACTTTATGCCCCTTCAGAGTTAGTAATTCCAGCTCTTTTATTTGGAAACAAATGCTGTATTAGTAAGTGTCATAAAATTAGATTTGATTATTTGCAGATAACTATAACATTTAGAGAGTTTGCTGTTTATTTTCCCAGGAGTGTAATGGTTTGTCGTATTCAGGGTGTTGTCCAAATTGCACTGTAAAGGTTTAGACATCTCGCATTGTGAACCCCAAGGTACCAGGGGGATGGCGAATAGAAATATGAAAAACAAAAAGAGGGAAAAAAGATGAGAAAGTGACAAAAAATAAAGAAATGAGTGAAGGGAAAAAAGAAAGGGAAGATGATAAAGACGACAGAAATGCTAATGATGTAAATGAATCATTAGATCCAAATTTGACAGAGTTGTACATCGCTAACAATGTACTGTCATTCATTTATAATCAAGTGAAAGAATTAGAGGAAATCCTTAGAGATTCCACTGGAAAAGTTAGTAAAGTAACTGGCAATAAAATAAGAGAAATTTTTCAGACGTTGCAAAATGTAATGACAAATGTTTTGATAGAAAACAAGGAACAGAGAGGCTGGTTAAAAGAGAGATTATACATACTTTGGGAGATAAAAATGAAAAGCAGCAGAAACCGATTTATGCTGAAAAAGATCAAGATCTAGATCAAAACAAAGTAAGAAAATAGAACCAGAGTACGTAACTTATTTATTCTGAGGGAAAAAATTGTACACCAGAACAAGTAAGGAAGAAATTAATTAAGAATATGTTGCTTATTAATTAAAGATTGGTATCCAAAGGATATTAAATATAAAAAAATGGTGGAATATTAGTGAAGGTTATTAAAAAGCAGACCTGATGATTTTAGAGTCTGCTGTTGTTGAAAATACAATTTTGAATGAAAAATTAAAAATAAAAAGCCTTAGAAATCTGAATTCAAAGATAATTATCTACAATGTATATTAAATATACAAGATTAAATATAAAATCTAGAATGAGGCTCATTGGATTGTGTCCCTAGATCCAGAGTCATTCAAAAGAATAACAAGGAAAAAAGTGTTTATTTAAAATGTACTAGACATGGCATAAATGAATATAGGAGAGTTATGAGATGTTTTCTTTGTTACATATTTAGCCATATAAAAAATTTTGTCAAAACTGCACAATTTGTAATAGATGAATTATGAAAGGCCATACTCTAAATGACTGTCAGAATGAGATATTAAAATGTAAAAATTGTAGTATGGCAAATGAAAAATATGGTCTTGGCTTAAACACAAATCATGAAAATACATGTAAAGAATGCACATGCCTAATAAGGCAGTTAGAAATTTTGTCAAAAAATTATGGACAGTAAGTCTGAAAATATTGCAAAAAGTCAGAGATGAATTTCCATTATGTTGTTAAAGCCATGAACCAACTAAAAGGAGAAATTGCAAATAAGAACAATCACATTTTGTATACAAGAGTGTTATGTGTCATAGAGAAAAATCTATGGATTTCCTTTATGTGCAAGAACACATAATAAGAAGGAGGAAATCCAGAGTGGAGTTTCTGTTTTTGATAGTAGACTCTCTATTATGCAGATCTATATATCTAAAGATATTGTAGTAATTCTGATAGATTGACAAAGGCCTTGTGCCTTGATTACTTTGTAAGGTCTACTTGTCTATCTCTTGTGTGAAATCTGGAGAGTAGTGACTGCACAGAAGAAGGGTTAAAACTACCCTTTATTACTGTCTTAAATTATGTACAATGCGTCAACTCGACGCTAACAAACTGCGCTTCTGTTTGGGCAGTAACTGAAAAAATAAGAACTAACTCAAAATCTGAAGGTATTAGTAAGCAGTAGAATTACGCTACAGGTCTCAGACCATCTTGTTTCAAAGTAATAGCTGTTATGGCACGTTTAACCAGTAATAACTGCTAAGCCAAAGCTCGTGCTACAATAAGCACAGAGTTTACACAGACTCTCTAAGTTTCCCTCCTAGAACTTGATACTTAAACCTTTTTCTCCCACTGGTAGAATTTGCATTAATCCATGTGGGCTACCAAATTTAAATATTCTGGCACTGACAATTAGGGAATGAAGGCTTATAGGAAAGGAATTCAAATTAAATTTAACTGGTTATTTAAAATAAATATAAATCCCCACAAAGTATTATTTTTCATCTTCAGAGACTTTTGAAGATCATTTACAAATCTTAACAACTTTGCTAATAAGATTTGATAACTATTCAGTAGTCATCAATGGAGATATGAATTGTAAGCATCCCCTATGGGGAAACAAGACAAAATGGATGACAGAGGAGATATATTAGCAAAGTTTCCTGACAAATAGATTTTGGATTAACAATAGTAAGCATGATCTTCTGACTTTTAGCTCCACTCGGAAGTATTCTTCAATTGATGCAACAGCGTCAAGGGTTTTAGGAACTTCAGAAATTATAAATTGGAAAAGTCAGCAATATTTCTCTGAGCGATCATAGATACATAATTTTTTAAATTAATAATAATATTGAAATTCAGTATTATACAAGAGATAAAATAAATTTGAAAACGTAATATTTGCTGTATAAGGAAAAAATGTATGAAAACGTTAAAGATTTGCAACTGTTCGAAGACACTGATGAAACTGCAGAAATTATGAATAAGATAATTTGAGAAACATATAATGAAATTATAACATATAAGTTCCAGGAGTAAAGAAAGTGTGAGAAACTATTCACTGTGCTGGAAAATGGATTTAAGTGTCAAAAGAAAGCAAGTTCAAACATTTAAGAAGAAAGTTCCAAAACTCTCCACAATGTTATAGAGCCGAGTATAGAATAATTTCAAAAAAGACTCTTGCACAGTAAGAAAAAATATACAACAGGTTAAAGAAAACAATTAAAAAACTCTATGAAACAATATTACAGTACATAGTCCTTGGTACTCATTTTAAAACTGCAAATTACAAATAGATCGATATTGCAATTATTTCAGAAATTAAAAGGCATGATGGTATAATGCTTACCACTATTGAAAAAGCAATAAACCTATTATAGACTTCCACTTTGTGGTAGATGAAGAGGGAAATGAAAATGAATCTCATGGGGAGAACTTGAAATCTTGTTAGTGAAGTTCTGAAATCGGGAGAGGACATTCTTTTAAGTTTCGGGCAATTTTTAATGCCTTTGAGAATATGAAGAGAAATAGTGCACCAGAATCTGATGGAAGCTCATTGGAATTGTTTCACTAACTTAGGTTTGCAAATGAAAATTTGATTATAAACCTGTTCCACAGGTGTCTAGAAGAGGTTATTATCCGGAATCTTGAAAAAGTGCTTGTTTAATGCTGTTACGAATACCAGTCAGGAATCCAACTTGTCCTTCGTCGTATAAACCTATATGTTTAAGGAAAGTTTTGGACTAGTTGATTGACGACAAGTTATGTTATTATTTGAAAAGACGATGATTTGTTGAATGAAAACCAATACAGATTTACATCCGGAAAGGATACTGTGCAAGCAGTTGAGAATATAAAAAGAAATGCTGGAAAAATTTAAGAGAAAAAAGTAATCTGCATACAGCATTGATATTAATAGACATTAGAAATACTTTTGATACTTTATGGTGGCCTAGTATAAAGGTGAGTAAATATTAAGACTTAAATGGCCAACAATTTTCTATGAAATTAGTTCTAGTTATTTAAAAAATCGGAAGCTTATTTATAATAGAGATGGAATTTTGGAAGAAGCTGTAATAAAGACGCATCTCAGGGGATCGGTCCTGGTCCCTACATTGTGGAATCTGGTTGCGGATACAGCCTTGGAATTGAAATTTGATGAAGGAGAAATGCTGCAAGCTTGTGCTGATGAATTTCATTACTCATTTGAGGTAAAAGTAGATTCGAAATGGAAGAAAAAGCTTTGGAGATTTTTTTTTAAATGGAGCGAAGAGAAAAGTTGGAAATCAACGATGGTAAAATATCTGTGATTACATTTCCAAAAAATTCGCCACTTGCGCTGTCAATTATAGTGTGATGGAATAGTAGGAATAATCTCAATAGAGGTACAGTAAAGTATTTGTGGATAACTATGGATACAAGTTTTAGCTGTATTCCACATTTAACAAATGTCAAACAAAAGATGTATAATTTGATAAACGAAGATAATTATAGAAATAAAAAATATGTAAAGAGTTGTGTAAAAGAGGAATGGAAAGAATCATTCTATATGGAGTTCCTGTGTGACGGAATGGGAAGGAAAAGACAGGAGTTAAACTTTTACAGATCCAAAGAGTTGCTTTACTGTTAATCATTGGTTTCTACAAGACAGCATCAACTGCAAGTTTTGATACAAGTTTTGATGGGAATCATTCCTCTTGATGTAAAGGCATATTTAGAAGTTCAAACTTATTTTGCACAACATATGGAAAGGGATATAATTTATAGAAGTCTATCTGTAAGTCATACGGGTATCTGTAAGTCGGTTAACTGTAAGTCATACAGTTATAAAGGAAAATAAATATTATTGTCATCCAGCAAGAATAGAAAGTTTTAAATGGAATAAAGATAGCCCACAAAGATGTGGCTTAGAAATCTTTATTGACGGCTCGGTGATTGATCAGTGAGTGGGAGCTGGTTTTGTAGCTTATTACAACAAGGAGAAATGTGAAGATAAAGTTTTAGATTAAATGAAATGAACACAGCTTTGAGACTGAATTGTCAGCTTCCAAAGAATCTTTAATATGGGTGGATACCTGGATAAGAGAAGGCAGTTTGGCAGATTGACCCATCTCAATTTATACTGAGAGCTGAAGTGTGCTAAGAGTGATACTCCACCTCAGCACACTTCAGGTTGGGCTGAGTATGCTGAAGGCATTAACCTGATGAGAATGCCTGGTAAAAAAGCTGTAGAAGTGAAAAGAAAAAAGATGGAACTTATAGACAAATTTGATTTGAAAGTAAACTGGGTCAGTGGCCATATGAGAATATCGGGAAACGAGGCTACCGCAAAAAATCAATGGTAAAGGATTCTATAGATGGTTTTTCCTCTATATCAGTGGATTATATAAAAACATTATTGCAGAAAGAAAAGATTGGAAAATGGTAACACCAGAAGAAAAGTTTTTTTGGCTTCTCCCCAAAGTAAAAGACCCAAGACTTTTCAGTGATAAAAGAGTAAATCATAAGGTCAGGACAATAACAGGTCATGGACAATGTCCAGAATGCTTGAACAGATTTCATAAAAAGAATGTAGAATGTAAATGTGGTTGTGATACACAATATGCAGATTTCAAGCACTACTTATGGGAATGCATACAAACGTTTTCTGTAAGGGAAGAATATTTTTTAAATGTTTTAAGACAAAATGAGAAGTATTTATTTATAAAGGAAAAAAACTGGATTAGGAATTATTTAAAAATTATAAACAACTTGAATAACTATGAATATTTTGAAGTAGATTAATAAAGTAAAAAATTCTGATGGAATAGTTTGCTTTAATAAGTTAGGTTTGTAAATAATCGAAGGTAGTGAAATGGTACATGGTAATTGTATATGGTGCTTAAAATTTTTCTTATTGGGAAATTTGTCAAGTTGTTTATGTATTTGTAAACTCTGCATTCACTATGTATAACTACTGTCCTTTATAAAACGAAGCATTTTATCTTTTTGTCCTGTAGAATATCAATCCTCTTAAAAAACTCAAGCCACTGATTGGAACATCACCCACTGAAAGAAAACCGGTCCAGGTAAATATTAAGAAGATTATAATAAATATTTTTTTAGTAAGGCGTTTATTCTGTATACAGGTAGTCTGACTTATGTTGCCAGTAATGATTTGATGCTCACTGAAAATTCCTTAACTGAAACTGGTATGGAATTAGTATAATGTAAGTTTGCTATTTGCCGTGATCACAGCGTACAAACTGGATTTTTATCTAAAATATTTACCAGTAATAAGGGCAATAATAAAAAATACACATGTATACAAATGAAGTTGACAAAACTAGGGTAGACAATTTGACACAGAATTTGTGAGTGATATGGTGTAGGATGCATTATGATCTGCATATCAGCATGGTGGAGTACTGTTTAGGAATTATGCAACAGCTCACTGATCCAGCCAATGTGTTGCCTGAATCGTCGAAATGCTTTAATCTCTGTTGATGAGTGCCTTTTATGTGATGGTAGAGCAGTACTGAATTCTGTCATTTGTATTGTCTGGAAGTCTGAAGTGGTGGCTGGGTGTTAGTGGACACCTTGTCAGGTAGTGCTCAGCAGCTTATGCTACAACAAAAAAAAAAGTAATCTGCATTGATATTAATAGACATTAGACATATACACATATACATTGATATACATATATACATTAGACATATACACATATACATTGATATACATATATACATTAGACATATACACATATACATTGATATACATATATACATTAGACATATACACATATACATTGATATACATATATACATTAGACGTATGCACATATACATTGATAGATATCACTTAAGCCATGTTTATGAAAATAGACACATTATACCATAAGCCAACACCTATAATATAGTTTGCCCTCTGTGAGTTGGTCTTGAAAGAGACAGGGAAACCTTGTTTCAGATATCTTCCTAAGAAGACCATTAAAGAACATTTTTCTTCATGTTATAGAACAAGATGCTCAATTGTTTCAAGATTCATCGTGAAATAACAGCACTGTATCAAGCAAAGGCAATATCATGGCCATAATCACAAAATGGCACCAAATGTAACACAGACATACAGATTTGACTGTCCCAGAAATTGCACGAATTCATCTGAGTACATCTTGGCTACTGCAGGCTGGGTGCGTTGTTTATTGACACCCAAATACAGAGGAGCGTTATCTGTAAATTTCTTTCAGCATTATTCTGTGGCAGGTGGTGATTCAAATTGAATAATTATATCTCACAAATGAAGAGTTTGTGTATTAAATAGAAACATATGTCATCACCAGTTCGGAAAAACCAACGTTATATAT
>KK116814.1:198167-265824 GCA_000611955.2 Stegodyphus mimosarum | reverse complement strand
TTTTAAACCATTTAGTTCCAATCCTCACAGCTGGATACTGAGATTTTTGCATAAAGCTATGACAATGGAGATGCATGGAAAATAGAACAAATATATTGTTCTCACTCATGATAATACATCAAACAAAGCATCTGTAACAAACTTCCCTTGAAAGTTCTGGATAAGAATCTTAGCAACATCTACAGCACAGCTTTAATCTTGCACCTTTGAAAAACAAATAACATTTGAGTGAATAAAAATTTGTCATTCAGAAAGTGATGGAAAGAATAATTATATTGCATTTTTTACTAAGCTACTTATATACATCATGAGACATTTAAATGAGTAATTTCTGAAAAATCTTGGCAGAAAATGGTTGTGTCGTGGCATGCTTAGTGCAACAATAAATATATGTAGGGGCTTGGCTAGGTTTTTGTAAATTTCCAAAAATTTCGTAATAATGTGTTAGCATCGTAGATGGGATTTGAATGAACTGCTACCTTTTTAAATATCGCGAATGAATTCTGTGCAACTTTGGTTCATGAATGTATCATTGCCATTAATTATCCAGTCAAATAATGCGTGTGAAGCTATCAAATTCGTAGATAATTTCGGTTTTTACCAGTTTCCAGTAATAATCTGATCCTATTAAAATAAGTATGTTAGGATCTGTTTTATCCAGAAAGTTTCTTCTGTTAATCTCAGTTCATTTTCAAAACTTTTTTAGCTTGACTTGATAACTTCTTTTTCAAGAGGCTCGATGGCAAGTTGCCCATTACGAGAATTTTGCAGATTAACTCTGCACGTTTTCTTTCTTTTTTAACTGATTGAGTTAACCTCTCCCCCCCCCCCCAAAAAGAGCTTATATTTTTCTCATCCGTAACTAATAGCCTAAGTTGCTCTGCTGCACTCTTTAAAATAAAAGATGTCTGACTTACCAATTAAAAAAAAGAAATATTCGCTATGTTAAGATATTCAAATTATTTAGGACACCTGTTGTTGCAATCTGTAGTAACACTGCATAGCATGTTGTTGGTGTATTATGTGATAAATCCTTTTCTTCAAACTCTGATAACAAAGTATTAGAATTTTTTGTTGGCGTTGGAGCAGTCGCAAAGGCATCCTTTGCTTTGCTTAAGTAAATGTCGGGATTAGTATATAAATAAAACTGCTCTTTATTTCATGATCTTAAAAATAAGCTAGGCTGTAACAGTAGCCTTCATATTAAAAACAACAAAAGAGAAAAGAAAACCAGTGAACTCCCTTGTATTCACGATCTCCGCGATATATATATACAACATCGGCAACCACATTAGTTTAACGCCGATTGACCTGTCAACTAAATTTGCATGAGGAAAACAGCAGAGCATTAAGTCAACTTCATGGCCCCCCCAAAAAAAACCACAAAGAATCAACGAAATTCATACTTCGATTCTATAATATAGACATTAATACTGTTATGGATTTCATATTTATTTAGCTATTTATTTAGAATTGTAATTAAAACTGCTTTATTTTCCCATGCAACGCAGACGATTTAGCTATGTCAGAAAAGTAAAAACACAAGAGTGCATGTATTTAATATTTAATAAATAAATATCTCTTAATTACTGTTGCCATCCACAAATATCGAGAAAAATCGAGGTTTTACCAGAATATTCTACTAAATAATTAAAAAGCTTATAGAAGCCAACAAAAACATCTCAGTTGTAGTTCTAGCTGTTTTAAGTGAACTGTTTGTTTACTTAATGCTGTAATTGATTGTAGCGAATTTGCTGTGAGATTGGATTAACTTTATCTGTTTTGAATTGAATTCTGTTTAACGTTTGAGATATTGTGATAATGTACGACTACCTCTGAGGAAATATCTCAGTATTTTGTTTTATTTCGTGTGGAAAAATTAAATTTTATTAACTTTTTAACAACTTGTGCATTCAATCCATTACAACCTGTACTCATGCAACAATATTTATTGTTCTTAATTACTATAAGCAATTAAACAAAACTTTTTCAAGTCTATAGTAGTTACAACATTTGTAAATAAGTCCACATTATTTAATTTGTTGGGGATGAATTCGAGGTCAAACACTGCATCATTCACCAGTGTTCTAATAAAGTGATATCGTACATAAATGTGCTTAGTCCGATTCTTTTCTGTTTGTGATCTAGAAAAATCAGCTGCAGATTTGTTATCGCAAAATAGTTTACATTCTTTCAAACTGAACTTCAAAACTTCATCTTGTAAGACATTTTTCGACATCAATTCCTTTTCTGCTTCTGATAACGCGATATACTCTGCCTCCATTGTGGATAAATTTACAGATTTTTGTTTAAATGTTTTCCAAATTACCTGTACTTCATCCAAACACAATATGAATCCACCCATAGACACACGGCCATCCCTGTTACTTGCATAATCAGCATCTGTAACTTATGTGATTTAGTACTATTGAAATGAGGAAGCAATTTCAACAATGCTTCCCAATGCCTGATTCCAGGATTCTCTTGAAATTGCGATAAGATATTTACTGCATATGTGTTATCAAGCCTTGTTCTATTAGCTACAAAAACTAAACATCCCAATAGATTTCTACAGGGTAATTTTCCCATTTCAGCAATTTCTGCGCTTGTAGACGGACAATCTAATTTTGTAAGAATAGTGCCTTTAACAATGGGAAGTGAAGTTTTGGCATATGAAAATGTTTAAATTTTGCAACTATTTCTTCGATGTATGAAAGTCCCCTTATCATTTTCTAAAAATTCCATTCAAAGTAATTTTCTAGTTCTTCCTAATACTAGATCGGAAAACTGACCCAACTGTGAGATTACTTTATCTATACACTTGTAAAGATATTAAGTTATTTAGAAGCAGGAGAGATGAAAAATGTGCAATGCCTTCGCTGGGAATCGAATCACGGACCTCACGGTTACACGTCAAGCATTCTGACCTCTACATCAGGAAGACATGCAAAGAAGGCAAGAGAAATACCTGATATACTCCCCCTTTTAAAGGGCGACTCGGGTTTTCTTGACCCAGTCGCCAAATCTCGGTGGTGGAGAATCATCATCCAGCACCTTTTTAGTTCGGGCCCCAGTGTAGAGACATTAGATTATTTAGAAGCAGGAGAGATGAAAAATGGGCAATACCTTCACCGGAAATCGAACTACGGACCTCTCGGTTATGCGTCGAGCATGCTGACCACTACATAACGAAGCCATGCGAAGAAGGTGGGAGAAGTACCTTATATACTGTTGATCTTTACTAAAGATTACAAGATCATCTACATATAATAAGAGGATTACATTATAGCTTTTATAAACGCAATTACACCGTAGTGTTTTCTTAAAATCTAGATTTTCTAAAGTATTTTCAAATTCACAAAACCATTCATGGTCGCTTTGATATAGACCATAAATGGCTGTGTGTAATAAACACACTTTTTTTTTCTCTTTGTTAAATCCATCTGGCTGGGTCACATGTTTTCGCATTGAGCTTTGCATATAAATATGCATTTCATGTCTAACTGACAGTTATTCCATGCATGCAAACATACTAGTACTGTGAAAAATATTCTTATGATTGAAAAATTTACTACAGGACTAAGCGCCATCAAAATCAAGATTTTATAAAGTACACTCATGTCCGTAAATTAAGGATAATTCGGAGTCACGCAGAAATCGAACTCTAAAATAAATATATCACCTATAAAATCACTACACACATCTTCAAGAATCATATGCAAATTTCAGGAAGTAACCAGATAACACTGATGGTACGTCATAATGACGAGAGTGTAAGAGAATGATATATAAGGAATACAGGCAAAGAAGTAAAATTGTTTACAGGTGCTTTATAAACAGGTTTACAGGTGCTTTTGGGTGATTTTTTACGTGGTAGAATTATCAGCCGTCTGAAATGTGGGCGTACCCAACTGGAAGTATCAAACAAACTTGAAATTGCCCAGAGTGTCATCTCCAGGCTTTGGCAACGCTTCCAAGATGATGGTAATGTGAGTAGACGTTACAGCACAGGTCGCCCCAGAGTTACAACGCCGAATGAGGACCAGTATTTGGCAGTTACTGCCAAAAGAAACAGGCGGAGCACAGCCTCAGACCTGTCTCGTCAGCTCTCTTCAGCCACTGGTACGACAATTTCAAGGCAGACCGTGTACAGACGCTTAGGGCAGATTGGTTTATATGCTCGTAGACCTGTCAGATGCGTTCCACTCACTGCAACTCACTGTCGCCTGCAGTTAGCCTGGAGTAGAGAGCATGCATTGTGGACACCGCAACAGTGGGCTTGTGTGATGTTTTCCGACGAGTCCAGGTTTAGCTTGCAGTCTGATTCTCGTCGGACTTTTCATATGGAGAGCTCCAGGTACCTGTAACCACCAAGAAAACATCATTGAACAACACCGTTACAGTGGTGCAGGAGTGCTCGTTTGGGGTGGAATTATTCTGGGTTCCAGAAGTGACCTGCATGTTCAAATTGGATCCATGACAAGCCAAATCTATAGGGACGTCATTCTGGAACAACATGTACATTTGTTTTGGGGCGCCACTGGCGCACAATTTGTTTTTTATGGATGACAACGCCCGTCCTCACCGTGCAAACATCATAAGCGAATGCCTTCACTCGGAGCATATGACCTGTATGGACTGACCAGCATTCTCACAGGACTTGAATCCAGTAGAGCATGTGTGTGACATGCTTGGCCGACGAGTTGCAGCCCGTCAACCTCCTCCTACATGTCTACCGGAACTTCGGAGAGCATTGCTTTTTGAGCGGTGTAATATCCTCCAAGATCAGATCGATAATTTGATACTCAGAATGCCTAGGCGTTGTACGGACTGTATTGCATCGTCTGGGAGACATACAATGTATTAACAATCATACCAATGTAATATTTTAATATTGTTTTTTTTGTAAATAGGTTTTTCTTGTAATTTGCTCCAGGGAGAAAAAATCGCTAATTTTTTTAATACTGTCAAACATATAGCATCTTTTTTTGCTCTTTACCTTTTGTTTAATAAATAAGCTTTACAAATAAGTCAAATTTGTTTTGCTTCTAACTCTTCCTTTGCCTGATTTTGCATTATCCTTAATTTATGGACGTGAGTGTATTTTCAAATCTTTATATATATGGTTGATATAGACTATAAATCAAGCATTTATGGTCTATATCAACACGACCATGAACAGTTCTGTGAATTTGAAAATACTTTAGAAAGTCTAGATTTTAAGAATCTACTAGATTTAGCAATAAGTTGTAGTACCTCTTTTCTGTCTGAATTCCCTGTGCGGCTAGACGCGCTTTATAATCTAACCACTTCATTCTTTTAATTTCTTTTTAGTGTATAGACCCACTTGTTTCCCAGCATAATTTTCATTCCTGGCTTCTTAACTAATTCCCAAACCTTCTTTTTCTTCATCGTATCAATTTCTTCTCTCATTGCTTTATCCCATTCTTTGGTATTTACACATTTTTGTGCTGCTTTAAAGTTTTGTAGGATAATAATTTCTACAGAATTTGCCTCTGCAGGTACGGGACTATCCTCCTGCTCTACAAAATTAACTTTTCCGGAGCATTCGCTTTTGCCACTAAAGTCTCTCTTTCGAATTTAATACTTGTAGCTTCATAGTAGTTTTCAGTGTCTGTTCCTTCTGTGTAGTAATATATATCTGTACGTGTTGCGTTTGGCCTCTTAACCGCTTTTCTTTCCCAGTTCAGCCCGCAACCTCTTTGGGATATTTATGTTCTAATTACTTAATTCGGTTTGTAGAAGTTTTCAGTTTTTTATCCGATTCTGATAACCCCTCTGATTCTTCTAGTCTTTTGAATGTATTTTTGTTATTTCTGGCCCAGAATGCTATCTTCTACTTTCATTTTTTCATTGAATTTCACATTACAGGTTTCTTTTAATCTCTGTTCTTCTGATAGCCATATTCTGTAACCCCTAGTTTCTTTGCATATCCAACTATGATTTCTTCTTTGCATCTCATTTGTAATTTATCTCTGTTTTGTTTTGGTACATCATCATAGGCTTTACAACCAACTACACTAAAATATACAACACTGGATTTTCTATTGAGGAACATTTTGTAAAGGGTTCGGTTACTGTTATGAAATGCCTTGTTCCACATATATATGAAACATCCAAGAGCTTCTGCCCACCATCCTTTTGCTATTTTAGTATCATTAAGCATAGCTTTAACTGCATCTAATGGCGCACTTTTAAATCGTCAATTTAATCTTTCAATAAAATTATTAATATGCCCTTAAACTAGATTTCTTTATGGCTGTATCTTTTTTTCAACAACATAGTGAATCATAGTTTTTCTCCAAAATAAGTAGTTCTTGTAAAGTTATGGTTGTCAATCCTTTCAACATGGACTAAATATTGCTAAATTTTTCTATTTTAATAAGTGATGCATTGTTATGGATTAAACTTTCAAACTGAGGCCGAAATTCTTGAAATTTTTCTAACATGGCATCGAATTGTTCAATAACTAATTTCGGTAGCGGTATATTGTGTTTCTTTTCAAGACTCATTTAAAGGATTACCAGAAAATTTCTTCTGGAGTTCAAATCCACAACTTAATTTTCTACCATTCTCAAGTTTACTTTAAGTAATGATTTTTTCGTAGTTCTTAATAGATGATTTGATTTTATACTTCAAATTGGGAACACTATCTCTGTAAAACTGGTTACTTTCTTTTCGGTTGTTTAAGTCACATGTTGAGTTTTCTGTCGAGGTTCTTTAATACATTAAAGGTTAGGCCAGGAATGAAAAAAGCATATTATTGGTTGCTGGTAGTGGCATCACCTGGGTGACAAGACACATCGGTCGATGCGCCTGCTACAGGATTTAGGTAATGGAAAAAATGTAAACTAAAGCAAAATGATCATTTTATATGTAGTAGGTATAATAGCATACCGGAAATACCGGATATATACATCCAATTTAAGTATTTTGTCAAAGCAAATGTTTATTTTATGCACAAAGTTCGTACAAATGCTAACATAATTGTAAACATTACATCCTTTTCCTAAAGGAAAGCATTGGAATATGGAAAATGATATTTAAGTTAATTAAGGAAACTAAATATTGTAAAACAAGATATTTTTCAATATTTTTACATTGCACTGTGTGCACTAAATACACCTTGTTGAATAGAACACGTGATGGCATAACTGCTAAAATCATGGTAATAACATAATCAAAAAGTATTTTCCCATTTATTTTCATTGCTCATTGCATTTTCGTAATACCAATGATTTTTGACATTCCATGAGAAGTATATGATTGTGATTTTCAGTTTAAATTACAAATCTCAAGCAAAAGTATGTGTAAAAAGATTTGATTCAACAAATATTTAATTAATATAAAATTATCCAAATTTCCTAATATCACATTATTGTTCTTTTAAATAGACTTGTAAAACTACTTTAAATAGACACATTCGTTTTAAAATGAAAAGTCATTTATATTGATTCACTTCAGATTTCAGCAGAAGTGCATATATTTTCAGTATTATCTAAGAGCATGCTTATAATCCCTTTTACTCCTAAGATTTCTGTATAACAATTATCCTGGTACGATTATTTGCTATAGTAAGTAATCTTCGATATTCGTACCCTATTGTTCCCTCCATATATTAAAAATAGAACTATTAAAATACATTTTTTACACATATACACACAATAATAATAAACTTGCCCTACATCTTAATTTCAATTCAGCTTGTATGCAAATTAAATATTTTTAATTACTAATGTATTTATATCAGCTTGTTTCTTAAAATACTTTTGTTATACTCAAACTAGTGTTCAGTATTTAAATATTTTTCTTATAATTAAAAACAAATTATATGGAATCAAAATTAAAAGATGTGCAGCAGTTAAATAACACTGAAGAGAATATCTTACTTACTCTTTCGTTATTTTTATTCCAGCACAATATAGAGATTTGTTTTCCGTCAGGGTCAAGCATGCGTAAGTTCACTTAGTTTATATCAATTAAATTACATCAGGCACATGTATCAGTTAAATAACACTGAAGGGAATATGTCTCTCACTCAGTTGATGTTTGCATGATAGTGTGATTGAGAAACTGTTCTTTCCTCAGGGGGAATCATGTATCAGTTTACTTAATTCACAGTGCGTAACTCAGACATTGCTTCAATACATAGAATTACTTTTGGGTTGTAAAGAAAGTAACCGAAACACACAGGCATGTGAATCAAGTTGTATAAGCGTCATGCGTGAAAATGTCCAAATACAAAGGCTTGAGCTTAAAAGATAAAGAAAAGCTGATAAAGCAATATGATGCTTTACCAAAATGCAGCCAACGTGAAGTTTCTGTACAACTTGAGATTTCACAGTCTTTGAACACAAACTTGAATAGATAAATTTTTAAATAACGTTTCATATGCTTATATATTGTATTGATCTGTGTAACATGTTAAAATAATTATAATTTTTCTGAATTAGGATGGCTTTTGTAATCTACAGAAAAAATTAAGTTTTATTGAAAAAAATGTATGTTAAATGTTAATGTATGTAAAACTTACACATTAAACAGCATATTAAAAAGGAGTATTAATCTCAACAGCAAGTCCATATGTAATGAGAGAGAGTTATATGTACATTTCATTTATAAAAATTTATTGAAATCTTATATAAAATATGTCTATATTTAAAAAAAGGAAACACGAAATACTGGCGAGAAATACAGTAGGTTTACCATCACTTGTTGGTGATAGAAAGAAACGACGCATGCGCAATTCATTTAAACATTTTGTTCGTAAGGAGCCGTTTCACGGCCATTCTGATTTGAGACGCCAGGGTCTACCCGTCACACCCGCCCGTTTAGTTTCAGTTCTCAGTTAATCGTCTTACGTTGCAGGTCGCTCGCTTCTTACCGCACTGATACGATGATTTGTTGTTTCAACAACCCGTCCAAAATGACTCAGCCAGGTACCAGCGCTAAGAGAAGTAAAACCTACCAGTATCACAATGAGTGGGAAGATGATTTCTTTTTTGTTATGGGGAAAAAGAAATGTGTTTGTCTCATATGTAACTCAAGTGTGGCACTACCCAAAAAAGAAAAAAAAAAAAAAAAAAGTCGAAAGACATTTTAAAACCATGCACTTAAAATACGCTACAGACTTTCCAATCGGCAGTGAACTTCGAGAAATTAAAGTGCATGAATTAAAGTCGAATTTACATTTACAGCAATCGTTATTTACGAGACCAGGCACCAAAGCTGAAGCAGTAACATTGGCGTCGTTTAAAATTACAGAAGTTTTGATAAAGCGAAAAAAAACCATTCGAAGATGGAGAATTGATAAAAGAAGCTTTCTGTAAAGCGGGAGAAGTGCTTTTCCACGATTTTAAAAACAAATCTGAAATAATATCGTCAATAAATAATATTTCTTTGTCGCGTAACACTGTGATGCGACGGATTGAAGCTATGAATAATAATTTGGAGGATTTATTTAATGACGATTTAAAAGCTTGTAAGTTCCTATCACTTCAATTTGATGAATCCACGGATATTAGTGACATTGCACGGTTATGCATTTTTGTGAGAATGGTTTTCGAAGATATGACTTCAAAAGAAGAGTTATTAACTATAATTCCATTGAAAGGACAAACGAGAGGCCAAGATATCTACAATTCATTTAAAAACTTTATTGATAAGACAGGATTTCCAATATATAAATTGGTCTCTATTACAACAGATGGAGCTCCAGCAATGGTCGGGAATCGAATTGGTTTTAATGCCTTGTCCAATAATGACGAGGAAATTCCCAGTTTTACCAGCTATCATTGCATTAGCCATCAACAGGTATTGTGTTCAAAAGTACTAAAGTCTAATGATATAATGCAAATTGCTTTTAAAATCGTCAATTCAATTCATTCAAGAAGTCTTCAGAGACGACAATTTCGGGCGCTTTTGGAAGAAACTGAATCAGAGTAGGAGATCTTTTATTGCACACAGACGTGAGGTGGCTAAGCTGTGGTGCTTTTTTAAAAATATTTCGTAGTCTGTTACCAGAAATAAAAAATTTTCTACGAATGAAAGGAGAGCACATTACTGAATTGGAAGATGAGAAATGGCTCATGAAACTAGCTTTTCTCTGCGATATCACTGCAAAATTTAACGACTTAAACCTAAATCTACAAGGAAAGAATAAATGTTTAACAGACATGATGAGCGCGATTAAAACTTTCAAAGAAACGATAAAAAGGTATGCATCTCAATTAAGAAAACATGAATTGAGAAACTTCAAAAACATGCAGGAAGAGTACATCCATAACCCAAACCGAGACTTTGAAGATTTCGCCGAACACTTAGATGTTTTGTTTGAAGATTTTGAAAGAATATTCGCTGACTTAATTAGGTTGGAAGAAATACTCAATTTTATGATATTTTCATTTAATGAAAATGTCAACATTGATGGAGTATCTGAAAAAATACGGCATTTAATAGATACCACAGCAGTCACGGTCGATGAAAAAATTATTAAATTAAGATGCGATGTATTTCTTAAATCCAGAGCATCTAGCGATACTGATTTTTGGAAATTAATTTCTGAGGAAACGTTTCCAAATATTTACAAATTGATTTTATATTTGAAATCATACTTTGGATCGACGTATCTTTGCGAATCTGCTTTTTCAACCTTGAACGCCATAAAAACCAAATATCGGTCGCGTTTAACAGACGAACATTTAATTTCCTGTTTACGCATTGCAATAAGCTCGTGCCAGCCACAATATGATAAACTTGTCGCAGATATACTGTGCCAAATTTCAACTAAACGAAGTGAATAGGATGGTCAATTTTTGATGTATGAATACTTTGATTATTTTCGTTAGTAAATTTTTATTTTGTAAATATTAATATTAAGTTTTTTTTAGAAAAATTAGATAATTTACCATTTTTTCTTGTTACCGAAAATAAATATATAAACATGTACGTTACGTTAATTTAGCTCTGCCCATTGGTAGACCGCCTTCGATTTTTTAAATGTGGAGTTGACCACGGATCCCAAACGTTTAGCCACCCCTGCTGTTTAGCATAAATTTGGATGAATCATTTATGTTAGAAATCCTTCTCTCCAGATTAACTTCAGTTTTTAAAGTACAACATATATAATTTATTGGTGATTATTTTCACACGATGATGGTGGAAGGTGTAAGTGGGAACAGCATGGGCTTTCAGCATCCTTTTAGGAGTTGTACGAAACAATTTTGCCTTTAGATTCCTTACGTAGTCATCAGGTGTAAAATGGAGAGCACATATTCTTGCATTCTGTTGAAATTATCTGTTCTTTTGCAGCGAACAATCCATAACTTATGAAGTTCTGAATCACTTGGAAAACGATGGTATGTGGTGTCCTGACTTTTAGTTTTTTTTTGTATAATTCTGACACAACGCTATAGCACAATTTGCCATTTCCGACTTGGTGTAATAGCAAATTAATAGCACAAATCAAATCAAACTGTTGATGCAACGGATGTAAACAAACGCAATTAACGACTATTTATTAACTACTGTCACCCACATGACGTTATTTATTAACGACTGTCACCTACATAACGTCATGCGCATGTGGCATAATTTTCTCTCTGCACTAAGCATCGCACTTGGACCACCGCTGGTTTTCTGTATCAAGCTCAAAGTGAAGTAGCTGCTGTAAATGATCGTGTTGAGCTTTTTCTATATCAAGACCAAGCTGAAGTAGTTGCTTCCACTTCTCAGGTACACTTTTGAGTTTTTCTGAAATAAGTGAATCAGTATTATCGTTTTTTGATAGTTCGTTACCTTTATGAATAAGTTTAGCAATTGAAATTCTAATAATAGTGCTTTTTTCTTCAGAAACCGTTAATTCAAATCCTGCGCTATTATTCTAATTTGATACACTCATTAATCCCCAAGTTACTACGCCATGAAGCAGCTTCTTAAAACTGTTATCTTTACAGGTACTTAAATTTTGATTTGCTTAGCGCAATATTATATAAAGCATGCAAGTGAGCACATGCAGTGCTTGTGAATTTGGTGTGACTCAAATTTTGAGCGCAGCAAGTTGAAAGCTAAAAGATTCAAATTTCTATACTCCATTGACATTACTCCAAATGCAAGAGGAAGAAAACAAGGTAGTTTAATAACTATAGATATTTCAACAAATTATAAAAATACTTTATTTTGAAGTTCTATTATAGTTTAAAGTTTCAAGAACTGCCCTAAACGTCATGCTTAATAGTTGAATTCCATTTGTCTAGTCCAGCGTTTGTTAAGCTTTTTGATAAGTGAAACTTTTTTTAATGCCGCTTTTATAGTGGAACCCCTAGTTTACTGCTGTAGTGTAGCTTTAATGCAACATTTTGTAAATGGATCATTTCCAATAAAAATGGCAATTATTTCAAATAATATTTATTTGCTTCAAAGCGTAATTTCAAAATTACATCAAAAGTTCGTAAAATAACGTATTTAAGCAGGACTTTTAAATTTTAATGAGATGAGTGGCACTGCTTTTTATCATTGCAGTTGTACTTAATTTTAGGCTTTATGAATGAAAGTTTAATCCTCATGTCAGATTTGGCATGAAGTCTGTTGCTGTATTTATTTTTTAACGGCACATCAGCTAAGAACTCCGTTAGGCACTTACATTACAGTTGAAAATGGCAAAAGGGCCAATTGAAAGTTTGGTAAGTTGAGAACGGTAAAAGTGCTAACCGGCCTTTTGAGACAGTTAAGGATATTCATCTTTTAAACTGCATCACAACGGCATTAATTTAAATTTTTCTTTCAACGGTGAATCACACATCGTTTCAATGAAAGTTTTGTATTTGTCTGCTGACATGATCGAAAATCTTGCACTGACAATAAATGACTTTTTAAGTCTAGAATTCGTTAATCTCCTGTTCATTTGGAAAATACTAATTGAAAGCTTCGTTCGAACCTTTCAGGTGCTGAATAATTTCTTCAATAAATGTGTTTCCTGTTTCAAGCTGTTCCTTCAGAAAATGTCTAAAATTCTATCTTTTTCTTGAAAGTAAGGATTTTTTTCATGAACAGTATATACATTTACTTGTTTGCCCTGAAAAGTTAAATTAAGTTCATTGATCTTCGTAAAAATATCATTTAAATGGACAATTTTAAGCAGCCAGTTTCTATAAAACAATCGACTTTTAAATTCGAAAATGTTTTCTGGGGGAGGGGGGGAGTATGCATCTCGTCCCTTAGCTAAAAAATACGGGTTAGTATCTTTGTTCGAGATAACCATCTGACATCACTATGTAAAAGAAGAGATATATGTACACTTTCCATGTCCTCACATAGTACTTTGAATAAGCGATTATTCAGTGCCTAAGATTTTATGAAATTAATGACTATGGCGACGTCAGAAAGAGCAATCTTGTCATGGATAATGGGAGATTAACTTTTATCATACAGTGGCTACTAGAATAATTTTTGGCGATATTTTTAATAAGCTTATGAGGCATTTCTCCCACCTTCTTCGCATGCCTTCGTGGTGTAGTGGTCAGCACGCTCGACGCGTATTCGAGAGGTCCGTGGTTCGAATTCCGGCTAAGGCGCTGTTCATTTTTCATCTTTCCTCCTTCGGAATAGCATAATGACTCTACAAGCTGTACAGCACCATTAATTATGTCACTGATGGTTTTTGCTCCACCGGAACAGGTATAAAACGCAGATATCTCATGGTATTTTATTTTATTCAAGGAAAGATATTTCTACTTTAGTAGTACGTATTGGTAAAGATTCGCGTAACAGAAGCTGCGCCAATAATGCGTTTTCTTCCTGATTGCCTAACGATGACTATTAGCATTGCGATTCCAGCTATATCGGTTGATTCATCCATTTGTAATGAAATTTTGCGTGATTTCAGATGAAAAATAACCTCTGTCTCTGATGTGCTGAGCTACTGCAATTTAAACTCAAATTGGGGGAAAAAATTCTTTCACACAGATTCACTTAAAACGGATACAGCAATACCTTGCATAACCTAGCTAACCGGTTTCCCCATTATCTCACACTGTTTAAAATCGGACAAACTGAAGAACTAAATGCATAAAAAAATGTTAATTAGTTCCCCCCCAAAAAAATATATCTTCTTTTCATCCAGTTTTTTTTAAACAAATAAAATCCAGTTTATAAATTCAAATGTTTTTATCATGGATAATTTTAAAAATGCATATTTATCGTAATTCGTATCTTATTGTCTAAAAATTTCAATATCGATGTCTGCAGATTCCTTGAGTCATTTCTCTGTAGCAACGAACTGTATCGTTTATCGTTAAATTATTGTATATTGCCGCAACTAGATAAATTTTAAAAGTAAAATAAAAGTTTATGATTAAAAAGAAACATTTTAAATAAACTGAAAAGGATTTCCTAGTTTTTAAATTAATGCTGCTTTTCATAAACAAAATTAAATTATTTTATTGCCATTTTACTTTATTTATTTAATTTAATAATTAATCATTTTATTTTATTTATTTATTGTTATTCTGCATTGAGAGAAGTACGTTCCTACGCTATACAAATTTTAAACTTTTATACTCTGCACAGAAGATATTTTATTTGGTTAGAAAATGAAGCATTTTTTATGAATTCTCATTTCTATCAGTTTATAATTGCATAATATACAACTGCTTTTAAAAATAGTCAACTGAATTCAAAAAGTGATGTTATCTCTACATATAATAAAACAAAGAGTCTGTGTGTGTGTGTCTTTCGTTCGTGTTGCGAGTAAGCTAATAGACCCAGGGCCACGAAATTTGGTACATAGGTGTATCTACACAAGAGCCAGTACACCTCGAAGCGATTTTTTTGAAATTCGAATTAGAATTTTTTTTATTTTATGTTTTGTGACCAAGTCGCGTCATTTTGAGACATAATGGGCTACAAGAAAGAGAAATTTCATTCTATACATTTCATTTTTACATCGTCGTGAAGGGTAGACACTTAGCTATTTTACGAACTTAAAACAAATTTCGTATTTCAATAAATCGATTAAATACGAATTTATTTAGGAAGGTGAGCTTAACACCATTTCAGCGGAATTTTTTTTTAAAAAACTTATTTTAAAAATTGTGCTGTTTATTTTCCTTTGATTTTTGGACACGTTGAACGTTAATCCTTTCGACTCCTTTTAAAAAAAGAATTTTGGAAAAATAATAATATTTTGTATTTTTTTTAAATTTTTTAAATGAAGCTTCCGAATACACTTCTCACATCTCAGATATTTTAAAATGTAGTTTTGGCAACAATTTTCCTTTCTTATTGTTGTTGATAGATTTTTGATGAAATTGCATCATTTTGAATAGTTTCATTCTTTTAAAAATTTCGGTTTGGCAACAATTTTTCATCGTATTTCTTATGTTACTGTTTTTAAGAGACTGAAAAGTTTAAGAAATTAAAAAGTTGTTTCTTTTTGCAACGGTAAATTGTTTAATTACTTTATTAGGATAATTAACATTTGTATCAAGGGATATTGCTTATTTCATTGTAATATTATGTTTTAATTATATATAATTTTAATTATAAAAAAGTTTTGCATGATATATTTTAATCTGTTTATACCATTTGAGTTCTTAAGATTTTGCAAAGGGAAGTTCGTTAATTTGTTTATTAGGATAAGTAATATTTGTATTAAGGGATACTGCATATTTCATTGTATGCTTTTTATATGTAATGCATTTTAACTGAATTTTTTTTCCGTTGTTGTTGTTTCTTTTTCGATAAAATTGTTCTGAAGAGTAAAATTCTATGCAGTTTTCAAATTTAATGTTTGGTGTTCTCTTTAGGCATTTTCCCGGTACACTTAAAAGCCAGACGAAGGCTGGCCGCGCAGCGGCTAGTAATCTTTATAATAACAAAAATGGCTTTAAACTGAAAGAATTTTGCTGTGTTTTGAAAAGTAAAGCAGCAGAATTTTTTTATACTCTCAATCCATACACAGTTCTAGAGAAAGAATAAAAACAAAAGAACATCGACCGCGTAAATTTCAAATTACTTACTGAAAATACGTTTAAAATGCTATCAGCTTGTAGAGTCATTAAGGTTTTTGAAATAGGAAACGTGAAAAATGTGCAGTGCCCTCGCTGGGACTCGAACCCTGGACCTCTCGAAGGCGCATTGAGTAACAAAGGTTCGCATTTTCTGAATTGATGAAAATTTTAATAAACTGAAATGGGAAATATTGCCCTTGCAAAATGTGTAGAAAGGTAAGTCGATCTGAGAAATATATTTTTAGGCTCGCATTTTCTGAAATGGTGAAAATTTAATAAACTGAAATGCAATTTTGGAAACATTGCCCTTGCAAAATGTGTAGAAAGGTAAGTCGATCTTATCCTTTAGAAACATATTTTTATTAACTTTATAAGGATTTGAAGTTTTACGAACGTTTATTTTATTTTTAAAAAAATATTACTCTCTTATTTTCCATTTCCGACTAGAATAAGCGCGAGTACGATTTTTATGTTAATGAGTTTGCAAACTGTATAGGTATTTAAGAAGTGGCTTCTAACCAAGAGCCTTCCTGCTACGTGCGTGCTTTTCAGTCAATTCGTGTCTGCCTTTAAGGCCAGAACTTAGTTCATGCTGATATACTAGACGTATTCTAGTATTTGCATTTAGCCCACTAGATCCGTAGTGTCAAAAGGCCAATATTCGCGTAAATAGGTTCTGTAAAGCATTTAAGTTTAGTTCTTATTTAGTTAAGTTAGTTATTAAGTGAAAATTTCTTATTTTCTACGTTTTAGACCAGAAGTATTGGTCTCTGTATCCCGAAGTGAGAAAGCGCCTGTACGCTGTTAGAAATAAAGGGTAAAGTTAACCCTTCTTAACTTGTGTTGGCTATTCCACACACACACGAACATAGCCTGAGCTCCTTGTTCCCACTCAGGATTGCACTGATGTTTCCCAAGTCAGTTAGAAGGAATAGTAGTCTTGACAACTTTACTACTCGGTCTTCTTAGCTGCTTTCTCGTTTTATTGGAGATAGACGAGTTCGAATCAATCTTCCAAAGTTCAGTCTTGGATTTTTTTTTTAACTATTGTCAGTGTTATTAAAGCTTTAACTATTCATAATGCTGATTGCAATTTCTGTGCCTAACGCTGAAATATCAAATATGAGTTCGCATTAAAAAGTCAGAATGCGGCTATGTTACGCTTGTTGCTTTATTTCATTTTAAAATAATAAGCCGACTTAGGTTTGGCCACTACTAAGGTCGGAAGTGGTAGCCACTTTATAGCGAAAGCACCTAATTAGGTGGGCCACCGTTGGCTCCTATGAAGGAATGGACAATTACAGCCATGCCTTCTCGGGAATTCGAACCACGGTCCTTCGGTATCGCAATAGGCTTCCCTAACCACTATACCGTCTGAGCGGCTTTAAATTTAAACTGATCATGAACAGATTCCAAATGATGACACGTTTTAGATGGAGCTATATAGCAATTTGGGAGAACGTTACTGCATATGAAGATACTGTTCATCATACTTCCTAAATTTTTTTAGTGACTGCTCTAGGTTGATTATTTGTAGAAGCATTAACTGGCCTAACTTCTTTTGGGGCTATTTCATTTGTATCACTCTCATCATTATCATAATTATGTTTAGCAAACGAGCTAGTTATTGAGTCTGAAGCGGAAGAGTAAAGTTCCTCAGTAGAGTTCCTTTGTTAAGTCACTTCTCCATGCTGCAACAAAATGTTAGGAACAATCTTAAGACAAAAAATACAGTGACAACATATTTTATGGCCGAATAAAGTTTAAATGATTACTTGCATTGCTAATATTGTTAACAACGGAATATAAAACCCGAACAAACTATTAATACAATTAATTTCTAGGTGCGTGAACTTCAAAGGCAGCAAATAACGGCTCGTCTCCTTCAACAATGGAAAACGTGGGGCACATTTTAATAATTCACGTGGGTGATTCACCAAGCAATCTTTTACATCGGCTGCAGATCGCCTGATAGGATCTTGCCTTTGCAAAGTGCGCACGATAGAATGGAGCCGCAATTTTGATTTCTCTTGTATCTGAGTGTATAATCGTCAAAAAATAAATGTTTGTTACCCTGATTGGATTTCCTTATAATTTACATTATCGCCCCCAAGATGTATGTTTTGCTTCTAATCTTATGGAAGAGTATGTGTGATGTGATGTTATACGAACTAATAAAGTTTATTAATATGCAAAAACTTTCAATTAATTTATATTTTATAAGACACATCTCTGATGGTAAACTAAATTTGATGACAGAAATATGGATTTCGTCAGAATTTCGAAAAATTAGATTCCGTGAAGACATTTTTAATGACTCAGTCTTTTATCCTGCGGATATTTAAGTACCTACCTCACAATACCTCATGCTTATTATCAAAAACTTGATGAAACGTATGAAGCAAAAAATGTTATATAGATTTTTATATTAATAAGCAGAATTTTTTAAGTTACATCTTAGTTCGGTATAATGTCAAATAATGTGAATAAGTTCCTTCATAATCTTCTTTGTGATATACATGGAAATGCATACTATAATTCTAAGGAAATAATATGGAACAGAAAACTTGTCTTGTTATAGTTTAAGAAATTAATTATAATATTTCATAAATTTTATTCGTATTAACTTTCAGTATTTGTGCACATTATTCTTAAAACGAAGTTAACTAACATCTTTTCAAACTCAATTTGATTAAAATAAATTAAATAATCCAAATTAATTAAGTAATATAAAAATTTTAAAAAATTAACATTTGGTAAGAACATCATTACAATTTTTTAAAAATCAAAGCATTCCTATGGTAGATCAAGAATATTTTTATTAACTTATTTTTATTATTAGCATTCTTTCTTCAGTGTTAATTAATAAACGTAAAAATTATTCTCTTTTAAGCAGTGCTAATTTGTTAATAACGGAAGAATTAAAAGATACTAACTTTTGACCCGCAAAATGTATTTCATTAACATTTTATAATGATCATTAACATACAGCATAAAAGTTATTTGATTTTACTTAAAATATTATAATTAATTTAATGCAAAACTAATTTTAAGTAATTTAAAATTGCGTAAATAAAATCGTTCAAATTTTCATTTTCAAAAAATCCTTAAAGTATTCATAATTTCAAAATGCTGTATGATACAATTTTTGTATATTATCCATTAAAAAGTTGAGAAATAGCATTTAAATAATAATATTCACTATATCCAGCGTCATCTTATCTCCAATTTAGACAGGTAGATATTTACAACACAAAACCCACCATGTCCAGGGAACTCTTAACAAAAAAGAAAACAGGCGCAATGCGAAGGAAAAGGAAAATATAAATTACTTTCCATATTAAAACAGCATACCTATGAAAGCTTAAATTTTTATTTATTTATTTTGATGCAGCAATTCTTTCTGGGGATCCAGTAGTAGAACAGCAAAGCATAGTATCATTTCAAATTTAAGAAACATCTAAGATTTTGTTGAGAGTATTATCGATGCTCACAGCATCAGAAAGTGATTTTAGGGCGAAAACTGAGTCGTTTCCGCCTTCAAATTTCGGGCACGCTACATCTGCTTCTAAACTCCATCTTATAAGTCTTTTTATAGTTTTCTGTATGGTGTCTATTCTAAAATTTTCTGCTCCGATGAACCGTGCGCACGAATTATGGGTGTGTATCATGACTGTTTATGATGTATGTGTATATATTCAAAACCGTGCCTAGATATATTTTCACCTGAGGCAAAGCGGTAAATGACGTCCGTATGTACAATGCAAGGTGTCTGGCCATCTGTGGGGGGAAGGCTAGAAGGAAAAAGCATACTCTTTTTCCTTTATGTAAGTGTAACATAAAAAAAAAAAAAAAAAAAAAAAAAATTGTAAAATAAAAAAAAAAAAAAAAAAAAGAAAGAAAGAAAGTGTAAATCAAAATTCTAACTTAGACTTGCAATAGCTTTTTATCTCTTCATTTTAATTTGGGTATTTCCCCTTTCTATTCTAAACACAGATTTCAAATTCTAAATTTAATTCATGAGCCAATCTTCATAATCATCTAGTTTAAATGTCTAAATCTAAATTTCGATTCTTTAACATTTTTTTGTTGGAATATTCATCTTCTCAGTACTTCAAGTCTCATTTTCTTCCGGAAATCTGGGAGGAAAAATAGTTCAGTCATAGAAATGTTAAAATTGCAGTTTTCAGCTAGCCATTCACAATCTCCCAGAAACTTTTAGCTTTTTGGCTTCTCTAACTCCACTTTTCTCACCCCTGCTCTCCAGCATCGTAATGCACCAACGTTTGTATATTTAATTCCATAGTCAACTGCTAACTTTGTTTTACGTTCGCCATTATCTACTTTCTTTAAAATTTCGACCCTTGTCTCCAAAGTTAGAGTTTTTACTTTTCATGTGTAGACATCCTGAACTTTTGCACATTCACACCACACACTGAGGATGAAAAGTCAGAACACATTAACTGGTTTGCACTGCAGGTATAGCCGATGAAGCTCTCTAGAATCTGTAGTAAAGACTGGTTTTTCTGAAACTCTAAGAAAATTGATAACAAATAAACAAATGATTCTTTCCCAACCCCGAACCATTCATAAAGGGTTCTGAATGAATCCAAGGGGGACTCGACTGCTGGACACCGTGTAAGTTAGGACATGTTTTACAGGAGCTCCGTTGTGAGTACGTATTTTCTATATTCGACGCTGATGATGTTTCGTGCTGAATGGCTTTGGATTTGCTTTCGACGCTGGTGTGTTCTGGTGTTCTGTGATATAAATCATGGAAACACAAGATGTGTATGATTTAATTTCGAACAGGGTCGATCATTGTTGTGACCTAGAAATGGAATCTTCGGACATGGATGAAATACTTACGAACTCGCTCGTTAAAAAGGAATTCGACGCTGTGGATTTTATTAATGCTACTGGATTTCTGATAAGCACTATGGATTTCGGTGAAAACTTCGTAATATTTGTGAATTAGCTACTAAGGAAAATCATAATGTGTATAATTCATCATAATGTATGTCTCAAAGACTCTTCGCTGAAACTCAAGTTAAGGAAACTGAAGCCAAGCGCAAGAACTTATAGGTAAGTGCGAAAATTTTAGGGCACGTAATAGTTCTATTGCAGATTCTGTTGTTGCAAATTCTGGTGTTAAGGAAAGTTGTGTTTTAGGTAAAGTATTTAATGATAATGATAAGAATACTGATAATGTATTAAAATATGCTAGTAAAATCAGCACTTCTAATGAATTACTGTTCTCTGATGTTAAAAATAGTAAAGAATTAGGAAACTCAAGTAAACTTAAACGTAATTCTAAAAAAACGTACATAAGATAAAACCACGTACTCGGGCGGATTTTACTTTCCCTAGGAAGACCGCCAAGCCACGTAAAATGTTAAAAAACACTTTTGATATTGCAGTCTCGAATAAATTTGCTAGTCTTAATTGAAGTGATAATAATACTGAAAAGGCTATTGAAAATGTTGATAACATGGATACAAATATTGATAACACTAATGCTGCAGGTAAGAATAAACTACCACAACCGTGTATAATTCTGATTATGGTCATTTCCCCAATTAAATTTTATGACTTTGTTAAGAAATTTAATAATGAACTAAATGTTGTCTTCACAGCTAGAATTTCTGGTGATTTCTTAAAACTATTGCCACTCACCGTGATATTACGACATACCTGCATACCAACGGTATACAATATTAGATACTACATGCTAAACTTGTTAAACCTGTGAATGTTGTTATTCGAGAGTTACTTTCTGACTGCCATAAGCAGGAAATTAGAGATGAGTTAATTGCAAAAGGCCTTAATGTTTATTAAAGTGAACCAAATGTTCAGATTTAAAACTCGTGTTCCACTACCTCTATTTCAAGTGCAATTAACTAATGTTGAGGGTACTTATAAAATTTATGACATCAGTAATTTACTATGTTTTGATGTTAAAATAGGAACCATACAAATACTAAGGTGGTATTGCTCAATGCCTTAATTGCCAACATTTCTATCGTTCATCGGAGTGGTACAAACTTGCTCTGAGATATGTTAAATGTTCATTGCCGCATAAAGCTGCAGACAGTGAAGAAAAATTCATTCAAAAACCGATGTGTTGTAACTGTGGTGGTGGCCACTCATACAACTTTTGTTTTTGTCCCAAAAACCCAAGTAATTCGAAAAAACCCAAATATTAAGAAACAGAATGTTAATGAAGAACCACGTGGTGAAAATATCACCCCAGAACTCAAAGTGACACTCTTAGTCAAAAAATTCCTACCTTATCACTTAGTAATGATAAACGTATTTGAAATGATGTCAGTTCAAACGACTACACACAATTTCCGTCGCTCCCTGGAGCAGCTAAACCCAACACTAGAAAAAAACTCTACAAATGATGTCTCCTCTACTTTTAAGGACTTTTTCCAGGTCATTGGTGAAGTAAACAAAATCTTTAGTGAATTTTCTATTTTTGATGCAATTAAAATAATCACGAATCGATTGGATGAAATTCGTGCTGAACCTACTCCCATAGACAACATTTTTGTCTTCTTTAACATATTAGAAGAGATTTTTATCTAGTGTGCATGGAAACTAGACTTTTTGCATTTTCTTTTCCTTTTGAACCATCTGTCGAGAAGTTTTTAATTTAAATTTTGTGTTGGAACTTTGGCTAATTTGGGCTATTAGTTTATGGTGTTATTTTGTGTTTATTGTGTTAAAATTATATATTATGTGCCCTATAGTTTCGTAACTGCCTGTGCTCGTATTTTTCTCGTGTTCATCACGTGTCGCCAGCTCGATATATTTACCTGCTTCTCAATATATATAATTACCTTATGGACTTCTGACTTTTATGAAATTTTTTTCTATTTTTATGGACTTTTGCTTAAGCCTTAGAAATTTTAACTTTGTATTTATGTTGATACATTCGAAATAATTTATTTTTCGATGGAAGTAAGGTCTTTGCGCCTAGATACTCCGGTGATGCACCACTGTACTCAGAAGAATGAATCCAAGGAAACAGGTTAGGCCTGGGAGCTCTGTCCGTTAAGCACTGATAAGAGGTGGGCAATAAGACATTTAGCAGAGTCTAGGAATGCAGGCATATGCCTCTATACACAGAAAAAAAAATACAGAAAATTTTGACACACAAAATAATAAATACAGCTTGTATTTTCTCCGTTAAACGAGGAAAAAGAAATTTTTTTGTCAAATTTTTAGTTCGTATTAACCGAAGTGATAAAAATTTAGTTCGAACTAACGAAATATTTTTAACATTAATTCCAATACAAGTTTTTGAGAGCCTTTGGATTAGTTCGAGTTAACCGAATTCGAATAACGAGCGTCCACTGTGTAACAAAATCGGAAGCTCAAATGGTATTTTAAAACTATTGGTCCAGAAGGGGGGGCATGCAGTGTTTAACATACACCAAAACACGTCTTTTAATTTTATATTTGAATCATTGCGTTAAAACTATATATTAGTGATATAAAATATTGACAAGCGCTGATCATTTGGAACAGGGTATACTTTTAACACTTAAGAATATTTATTTTGAAAATGTAAAATACGTCTTCAGATTTTAAAAGAAATCGATGGCCAAGAAAAGCCAAATGCAAACAATTGGTTTGTCAAATGTGCTGTTACTCTGCCACTGGAAGTAAGTATTTCCTGTTCTGTAATCATACTATTGTATTCAGCCTTTTTATCACCTAATTATAAACTCTGTACTTAAATAGAGGCTGTATTTATGCTATCTTATAATGTAAAACGAAACTTTATCCCAAAGTATTCAGATAAAAAAATATATAGTGGTTATATTACGAGTATGAAATTGGAATACAAAAATATTTACACTTTCTCTGTTTCCTGAATTACATCTTCTTTGTTTTCTTTTCCTTTCAGTGATTTTAATGAAATTTAAGTCTTTTAATGTTTTAACTTATTTTTGTTATTTTTATATTGCGGTTTAGTTTGGTTTATTTGGTTACAGCAAAGCACTTGAGGGCTATCTGCCTAAGGGGAGGGATACTTTCGTGGAGGACTTTGTAAGGGAAACTAGCTCGTATACACGTTACTCATGGGGAGAACCACGAAAACATCCATGCAACTAGCTGGCAAACAAGCTGAACTGACATTGAAGAAAACTTTATTGCAGTATCAGCGCAGTAATTGTCTTCGTATCATAGAAATGGACGACGTTCAGCGAATAATTCCAGACCGAAATCCAAGCGTAATGTAGTATTATATTACTTGCCAACTGAATAAATTTTCCATGTAATCGAAGTAGCTTTTCAATGTAATCGAAGGCAACTCGCATAGCGACTGGACTTGGAGGTCGCGATCGACTTCGAATGGAAACGGGTAGAAAATATACCAGTATTATTAGTAAAATGATCAGTTTGTTCCTGTTAGTGTGCAAAGTGTGCATCAGTAAAAAACATCTAAGAAGAAAGAAGGGATATGTTTCTGAACCAGTTTTGCACAATGAATGAAACAGCCGATGCCAAGTAGATCTATAGATATGTAAAATCAAGCAGATTGGCAATGTAGATTCATCATTGCTTATCAAGACCATCTTTATTTTATTAAGAGCTTTAACATTTAAACGAGAGGAAACACTAGCTTATAAATTGAAAGTAATATTTTTGACATTCGGAACGCCGTACGTATTATGTAGTGATAACGGCCGAGAATATGCCAACTGCGTTATAAACCAGTTTAAATCTTTATGGCTAGAACTTAAAATTGTATACGGTAAGCCACGCTACTATCAGAGCCAAGGTTCAGTTGAACAAGCCAATCAAGATGTTAAAAATGTGATTGCCACGTGGATGCACGGTAATATTAGGCGTACAAATAAGTTTTGAGGGATTTACCTGTCGGACAATTGCGCTCAACCCATGTCAACCTTTGCACCAACAACACAAAATTTGCGCGAAGCGCTTCTTTTTTGTTTTAATTTGAAGAAAAGTGCAGCTGATGGACATCGATTGCTCTGTGAAGCATATGGGGAACACGCTCCATCAATAAAAACATGTGACTAGTAAAGTTTGAAGACGCTGAGTTCGAGGGGTTATTGAACTAAGATTGATGCCAAACTCAAGAGAAGTTCTCCAAAATCTTGGGAGTGACTCAACAAGCGATTTCAAAGCGTCTCAAGGCCTTTGAGTATGGTACAAAAACAGGGAAATTGGGTTCCGTATGAACTCAAGCCAGGGGACGTCAACACCGTTCTTTCACGTCCGAACAACTGCTCGAAAGCCAAAATTGAAAGGGGTTTTTGCATCGAATTGTGACGGGGACGAAATATGGATCTACTACGACAACCCAAAGCGCATAAAATCGTGGGGTAATCCCGGCCATGCATCAACTTCAACGGCCAAACCGAATATTCATGGTAAGAAGCTAATGTTGTGCATCTGGTGGGATCAGCTCAAAGTGATCTATTATGAGCTACTCCAGCTTACAAAACCATTACTGGGGAACGTTAGAAACAACAGTTGATGCAACTAAGCCGAGCATTGAAGCTCAAACGCCCCTAATATGCCAAAAGACATGACAAAGTTATCTTTCAGCACGACAACACTCGCCGCCCATATGCAGCAAAAGTCGTCAAGGAAACTTTGGAGGTGCTTCAATGAGATGTCTTACCCACCTGCCGTATTCATCAGACATTGCTCCTCCCGACTTCCACTTGTTCCGGTTCATGACTCTTGATTTGGCCAGGCGGCACTTCACTTCATACGAAGAAGCCAAAAATTGGGTAGGTTGTTTGATCGCCTCAAAAAGAGAGGAATTATTTAAACGCGGAACCCGTATGCTACCTGAAAGATGGGAGAAAGTCGTAGCTAACGACGGACAATACTTTGAATAAAGTATATTCTTCCAGTTTCTCTGAATAAAATTTCAAAATAATAAATAATGCTTGTAATAGTGAATAAAGCTTGTAAGGTTTTCCCGAAAGTTCACAGAAATTATTCTTCTCAGAAGCCTTCTAAATCTGCTTAGTACTCAAGACTTAAGTTTGTGTCACCCCCCCTCCGTTTCTCACTCGCTCGACAAAAAATGACTTCCGTATGCTGCTTTCCAACATTATGGACATTGCGCGCAAATGCAAAGCCGCTAAGGCGCCAATGCAGAAACTAAAATTGTCTTTTACAGAACCGGAAATATTTGAATGTATTTAATTTTACCTGTATTTTATGAAATATGATTTTAGAAAGTTTAATATCTACACATGTGAAATATGATTCGACCGCAATAGTCACATGTTCTGCACCTACCTGGTTGGCTACCTCGCTTCTTCCTCATTCGCCAGGTACAGATCTTCGGCTCTGCTTCAACATCTTACCTTGCGTTATTTTAATCGCATATTCTACCAACAGGTGCAGCACATTTGTGATCTACTTCTACCTGTGAGTTCGCTGTTTACTCAGCCTTTTCCGAAGCAAAGAGCTTTATTTTTCCTTCATTGAACTGTACCTCATTGGAGAAATCACATTTATGGACTTTTTTGTGTGGCAGGCGCTGCGGGAACCATTCAGCTTCAGAGAACATCTCTGTACTACCAAACAGCTCGATCGTATCACTGAATTTGCCGGTTTTGCTTTGTACTCCAAATTAAACGTTGTTATCCTCATGTTACATGTGGCGAAAGCATTTGACCACATCTAGCGTGGGGGATTAATATCC
Source organism: Stegodyphus mimosarum (assembly GCA_000611955.2). NCBI lineage: Eukaryota > Metazoa > Arthropoda > Arachnida > Araneae > Eresidae > Stegodyphus > Stegodyphus mimosarum. The sequence continues at coordinate 239,088 of KK116814.1, read as the reverse complement.
AAGCTCATTGATTTCACCCTTGAACGAGAACTTATCCTGCTTATACTATCTTTCATCTCAAATAGGACTTTTAAGACTTCGGTGGGAAATGCTTTCTCCGCTACAAAATACATGCAAAGTGATGTAGTTCAAGGCTCAGTACTTTATATGTTTTATGTAACTGATTTCCAGAAAATACATCTGAATAACAGTTCGAGCCTTGCTTATTAGGCTGATGATACTGCCCGCAAATATACATTATGCGATCAAGAAACTCCAAGACAACATTCCCTTTCTCGAACAGTGATGCAAATACTGTAAAATCTGTATTAATGCACAGAAATCTCAATTATTGATTAATAGAAGAAGCGAAATATTGCTATCAAGAAAAATTTGTATCTGTTTGATGAACCAGTTCCAGTTGTTTCCCAGGCAAAGTATCTCGGTATCATCATAAATGAGAAACTGACGTGGAATAAGCATATTGTGCATGCCAGAGATAAAGCTGTTAAAGTAATGAAACGCCTATTCCCAATTATTTGGAAATACTCAGAGTTCGACCTGGCCAAGAACAGATTCATTTATCTTTTCACCATTAAACCTATCGTGGCACACACCTTCTTCCTGGACCGCCGTTGCTGCATCGGACATTAAAAAACTTCAAGTGGTATAAAATAGATTTCTATGTATAATCACGAATGGACGCAGTTTTGTTTCAACATATTACTACACGAAGATCGTAAAATCGATCCTTTGTATAATTTCCTACGAGTTAACAAATGACAAGTCTTTCCAAAACGCGAAATTTTGGTAACATAGGAACTATTTCAATTTGTTTCATTACGACATGTTGAACAAGGACAGATATCTACGACTTTATATTGGGTTCCTTCTTAGTGAAAGGTAGAACTTTCCCACTTAATGATTTGTGTAAATATTATTTTGCATCTGCAAATCTATGATGGGAATGCGTGATCTATGGTGCAGGCTTGAGGGAGTGCAAACGCCAGCAGCACTCCCTCGAGTCTGCATCTAGGTGGGTAACCACTCACGAGACCACGGACTCTGACACTTTGTATAATCGCATAGCTTTTGTTACATGACTATACACATTGTAAATATTTCATAACTTTATTGACAATTGTCTGCGTCTTTCTTAATTAATGATTACTGTATTTTATATTTGTTATTTTGTGTATTTTTCGACCTTTAACCTTGGAATTTCACTCAAACTATGAGATGTGTCCTTTTCCACAATTGGTCACGCCCATCTGCCACCTCCTACACTGTCCTTCTAGATCCAGGATTCGGCATTTAAACTACTTCATGAGCCTTTAGAGGCACTTAATTGACGCGTATCGCATGTTATTTGCGGCGAACAGCGGAACGTGGAACGAACCGGTGGAGATTTCTACGATATTACTGTCTCGTGATCGCCACGTACTGTTACTACTTGAATCATGAGTTCGATTTATTTCCGGATAAACGTTCCTAATACGAAGAAGGTTATTCATTCTGTTGAATATGTAGATAAAGATGGCTAGCCATGGATTATGCTGAATGAAACAGAAGAACTACAACGCAAATCGCATGTGGGTAAACTTATTCAAGGCAGATTCAGGAAATTACAAATTGGCTTCATTGCGGTGACAGAAGCGGAAGGTATTGACTTCGATTTGTTTAACGCCCTTCTAAGACGCTGAAACCCAAGCGAGTTGTTAAGGATGAAACTTCTCCCAAGACGGAGAAATGAAATAAGTCGAAGAAACCCGCTATAATAACTACCTCAAGTAACTGAAGCTTCCATTACGATCTCACTCACCACCGTCGCGAAAAGAAAAGAAATTTGTTTCTTCCCAGAAAATTGTTAAGTCGTAAATCCTAATTGATATTCTCGAGATAGCAACATCAAACGAGTTTGTTGCCGTAGAAGAGGAAGCCTGCTCAGATAGCTCTGCTGTTTCTCTCTGCACAAAACTGAGCCCATAGACGTCGACCCCGACCGTGGTCTTTGTCAAGGGCCCTGAGATTCGTGAAGCAACTCAGGGATAAGTAATCTTTTTGGACCATCAATCTTGTAATTAACCATGAGGAGCTGGACGTTCCTCTTTGGTGTTAACTTTGTCAGTATAAACAGCAATGCCTGATTGTTGTTATGTACCAAAAGTCTAACTTTGTTAGCCGAGAGAATTGCATATGAATATATACAAATTTCCAAAGACTCAAGCAGGTGTGATGCTATAGGATTTCACGAACGAATTTTGTTCCACCAAAAAAGAAAAAAACTTCTATAAAACGTTATCGATAGGTTGTGCGACATTAGGAATGTTAAGCATAAAAAAAAATATTTACGGTTAACCCAACTGCTGTATGTTAAAATCAGTGTCAGAGGAGAGTTTTAACTTTTTGGAGAACTTTATATTGTGGCTGGAAGCATGGTAGAATAGGAAGTTAAAACCATGGTGTGGATCTTTAAGTGAAGAGCCATATATTTTGCTTTGATATACACTACGAAAGGTATGTTATCTGTAAATAAGCATCTTTTGTCAGATGGAACGCAGTGTCTACTAAAAGGTGAATTTCAAATTGATAATTTAGAATCTCGATTTGGCTTGTATCGTCAGATGTCGTGCAATGCATTTCATGTGAGGGCATTTTAGAAAGTGAACGAAAGGAGGAGAAAAGGGGGAAAGTGTGTTGACACTACATTTAGACAAGTCGCGAAAAGTTCTAATTCAATTCTCGACTTAGCAATCCTGAGATCATAGAGCAAGTGCAAACAGTTTTCAGCTCCAATGGTTGTGGTTTCACGTGCTAATTGATTAATTTGTTTCAATGAAACATTGGATTTTTCCTTATTAAAATTCTTTTAAAAAAATTCAATATTAAATACAAAAGACAACTTTTATTTATTTAGTATATATGTCAGTAATTTTTCTCTCTTTCCATGCTTAAAACTTCTGCTTAGGGGAGAATATCTGTATGTGCGTATAAAAAACCGATGTGTACTCGAGTTGTTTGCCTTTATGTAAAGAGGCAACTTAAACATTTTTCTTTGAACTCATGAAGCAAAGAGTGTATTGTATTATTGATAGATAGGAGAATTCTGAAAAAGCAGTAATGTGTAGAGTCATTAGTTATTTGGAAGCAAGAGATGTGAAAAATGAGCAACGCCTACTCCGGGACTCGAACCACGGACCTCTCGGATACGCGTCGAGCATGCTGACCACTACACCACGAAGGCATGCGAAGAAGGCGGGAGAAATATCTTATATACTGTCCCTTTTAAAGGGCGACTGGGGATTAGGGAACCCAGTCGCCAAATCCCGGTGGTGTAGAATCATCATCCACCACCTTTTTTTTTAGTTCGGGCGCCACTTTTGGAGTCATTAGGTTATTTGGAAGCGAGAGATGTGAAAAATGAGCAACGCCTTCTCCGGGACTCGAACCATGGACCTCTCGAATATGCGTCGAGCGTGCTGACCACTACACCACGAAGCCATGCGAAGAAGCTGGGAGAAATACCTTATAAATGAAAGGAAAAGTCTTGCAAAAAATGTAAAACAGAGCTACGCACCTTAATACTAATATTGATGATTTTATTACTTTACAAATATTGTTTTTAAGCCAGTTCCTCCCCCCTCGTTCTACGGTGATAACCAAGTGATTTGTAGCCCGAGTGCCATATATTGGTTATTCAAACAGAGAAAGAAAGGAAATTTATTCTTCGGATTATAATATTGCTCAGAACTGAACAATCGAAGTGGCTTAAAGCAAAAACAGTTTTCTAAATAACAACACAAAGAAATGTAACAATGAAAGAACAGGTATTTTATTAGTAATCAGAATGTGATGAAGTTAAAAACATCAACAAGCCGAAAGGAAAATCACTAAGAAGCATTAGCAGTTCAAATAAAACGAAAAGTAAGGAATTGGGAAAGTGAACTGTTAATTCAAATAAACTAGTGCAACCGCTCTAACAATCCAAACATGAGGAAGCATTTAACAATGATATGAAAGTGTTAATTTAAAAATCAAAAATTAACTGAGAATTAAGTAAAAGAAAAAATTAATGTTTAAACAATGGATAATTAGCAGTATAGTTTTAAAATTTTCGTCAAAACTAAAATACGTAATTGAAATGATTAAGAATCGAGTCCGTAACTTATGGAACCAGTGGAAGCTGAATTTATGATGATGTCAGAGGTCATGTGAACGGATGTAACTACGACATCACAGAAATCTCGTGATATGTGTTGTCATTTGTGACTTTTCTATTCTTCTCCCGTTACTTTAGCTGAAAAATTTCTGGCAGCACTGCCATTTTTTTCAAGTGTCAAGGCCTTCTTCCTTCACGAAGTCCACGGTTCACCCTGCGACAGATTGTCAGAGAGAGAGACCTCCTGGATTGTTTTTTGCAGACCGGAGGTTTTCTCAAAAGAAATAGGTGGATTTTTCTGCCCGCATGCAATTGATAGCTACATGGAGATATTGACTAAAGATACCGTTACGGTTGATTTTACTTTCAATGCTATGCATGATCGAACTTCAAGTTGCCTAATAAAACAGAATTCCAATTCAGCGCCCATAAGACACAAACCCCTATTGAAGGAGTTTTATATGCAAGGGGTTATTATGTTCTCAAGACTAAACAATTCGCCAAAACTCAGTATGCTAAAATGCGTTTTCAAATATATTTTTTTTTCAGTTAGCCGAATAGATATGGAGTAAAATGTCTACTTTTTCAAAATTCTGTTTGAGAATAGTGTGATAGTTGGACGTTACCGTACTGGCAAATATCCGTTGATGTGTTTCAGGTGTCAGAGATTTGGCTGTGGCTAAATCTTCTGCAATAATAAACCCCGGTGCTTTAAGGGTAGCAAAGAAGATTTGATATATGCGTTCTCCTTACCTGAGAACGACAAACCAACTCGTAAACGGTGTCGTGAAGATTAAGTTGTTTCTTTCAAGGGCCACGCAATAAGGGCCTTAAGAATTCCTCAGCCGCAGACAAGGCCATCGAAACAGTACAGGCTGCTCCTAGATGTATGAAAGAAACTCTGCAAAGCATTGTGCAGAATGTCTTCGCCCAACAGCAAGTGATGGATGCAATCGCAGGAAAGGATCTCAAGAATTTTCTGTAGAAAATTGTTGAAAGTGCTGAAAAGTCCAGGAATGTGAATTAACTGATCCGCACTTTGTGTGCTAGAATTTATTCGAAGAGGCGGATATGTAATCGTATCTCTCGCCTAAACGATGACGCGACGTGAATAGTCATGTGGTACACCTTCTTTGCCCAGCAGTGTCTCCCACTGGTCAGTACTTTTCGCACTTTGGACGTAATGTTCTTCCTTACTTTCTTCGCGCTGAGAAATGATTCATGTTTCCCCCTGCCGGACCTATCAGATTGTTGTAAACGTGATGTGTTCATGAGGCTTTAAATCATCGAGCTTATGAAGGCTGAAATTGTTTGGCCAGTTAAGCATAATAAACTGGCTATTGGACTATCGAACCGGCAGAGAGAATGGCAAACTGTAGTGGACTACTTCAATCAGTGCCTGAAGGAATCAAGATCAAGGTGGCCCAGTAAAGAATATTGGACTTTCAATCTTTTTAGCGTTGCTAGTATTACATTTTCCCAACATGTCTTGATTAATGTCAAGGTGTCATTTGCACTTTTACTTTGGTTGTGTCTGCTGACTAGTTTTTGTTAGGTAAATGGGGCATGATAAATAATGTTTAGTTGTTAGCAGATTCTGTTTTATTTAACAAACCTTCTAATTAAAGAGATTCGTATGGGAGAAAAGTTGTTTCTTGCCACCACACATCTACAAATTTGAAAACTATTTCGAATTGCAAGAATGAATCTCTGCGATGGACGGTTAAAAAAATTGACGTAACATCGGTTATGGTAGATATATGTTGTATAATTTTCCAAGCTACCTTAAACATATGTCCGATAATCGATGTAATGTACTCATGTTCTTATACCATTGTATGGTTAATTAATATTAATTCCGTTTTATAGAACAATGCACAGTTAATACATCTTGTATGGCAAAATTCATTCAATGTCAAGGAACTTTTCTTGTAGAAAAGCTAAATAAGTAATATTAATGCATTGTAAAATATATTAACTTTAAGTATCATTTATGACGTAATAAATAATTTCTCATAAGTTTGCCAAGAAAAAAAAAATAAATCAGTGACATATCTTCCGAGCACATTTTTTTCTCCCAGGATATTGTGAGGTTTCCGCCCCCCCCCATGGATCTTATCCGTGTGCCATGCATAATAACGTGGAAAATTTTGATACCGATAATATTTTACGAAATAATTACAGATGTCCGTATACCCATATCTTCAACCCTTCAGTTCTACCAGTGACTGTGTATTTAGAATCCAGGTGAACGGACTGGTTGCATGGGTGTTTTTCATTGTGTGTAATGGGGATACGAGCAACCAGGCATCCTTAAATTTTCTTCCACGAAGGCATCCCGCCCCTCAGGCCGCAGACTCCATATGCTTTCACTGTGCGTTAACGCTTGTGTGTTAAATCCTCCAGCGCATTAACTGATAAATAGCTTAAATGAGTTATCCAAAGTACTCCAGATTACCTGGGATAGTCAGGACTGTATTGTGCAATAAGTAAAAACTGATTAGAAAAAAAATTAATAACTGCGAAACTCCCGTTAACTTTTTATTAGTGTAGATGGTAATATATATTTATCTTGTTCTCATGACTGGAAGTACACTTTTTTGCAAAAAAATCGAAGCACCAAGAAGGACTTTTGCGATCGTAACGAAATTTGGTATGCAAAAAAATCTTGATCGAACATGCAAATAATCAAGTTTCAAGACAAATGAACAGGAATTACGATGATAGCGCGCAATTCGCAAATTAAAAAACCAGTAGCAGAGGCGGAATTTTTTTTTTTTTGCTGCCATTGCAGTTCCGCAAAGAAGCAACTAAATATGCTATTACGACGATATCCAAGACCTTACAGACACCTAAACGACTTCGAACATGGTCGCATTGTAGGGTTGCGTTGCATGAAGCTGGCTGGTCATACCGAGCAATAGGCCGCCACCTGCAGCGTACGGACACTGCTGTGCAAAGATGTTGGCAGCAGTGCTTGCTACAAGGAAATTGCCGACGAAATGAAGGCTCTGGAAGGCCAAGGAACACAAATGCGAGGTAAGATAGGATGATTGTTCGCCAGGCCCGAACGGACCCAACGATATCATTGTCTACTATTCAACGCATTACAGCCACGTTTATACCTCCCGTTGTACCGTCCACCATCTCACGGCGCTTGTCTGAGGCGGGGCTACGCTCACAGAGGCCTTTAAGACATCTGCCTTTGATCCCACAACATTGGCGGAGTCATCTTGAGTGGTGTCGCAGCCGATCATCATGGCTGCCATCAGACTGGCATCGTATAATGTTCAGCGATGAATTCCGCTTCACTCTTGAAGCGGATGACCACCGTGTTCGTGTCTGGAGAGGACGGGGCCAGCGGTCCCTATCGGCCTTTGTTTTACAAAGGCATACAGCCATAACCCCTGGTGTGATGGTGTGGGGCGCTATTTCTTATGACAGCAGGTCATCTTTAGTCATCGTCCGTACATCTTTAACAGGTCAACGATATGTTGATACCATCCTGCGGTCGGTTGCATTACCCTTCATGGCACGTCATCCTGGGGCCATTTTCCAACAAGATAATGCCAAGCCACATACCGCTCGCTTATCTCTGGACTGTCTCCGTGCGGTTGATACTCTTCCTTGGCCAGTAAGGTATCGCAAATCTGGGGCGACAACTTATGAATGCTTGGGAGAATGTGTCGGAGGATAACATTAGGAACCTCTACCACACCTTGCCTCGACGAATTCTAGCATGCATTGCCGCCAGGGGCGGTTCAACCAACTACTACTTTGAACACTCAGTGGGTGATTGTGAGCCGTGAGCAGGTACTATGACATTGATTTTTTAATCATTTTATTATCTGTGTATCAGCTATACAATATTCAGTTTCATCAAAAACAACCACTTCGTTCATGGTGCTTCGGTTTTTGTGCAAAAGAGTGTATTTACATTACAGTACAGAGTCCGTGATTCAGAATCATCGGGACTTAGGGAGTTCGAGATTTTGGATTATCAGTTTAAATCTAGTGAGATGACGTGGAAATTATATTTAAAAAAAATGTTTTTTTTTTCTTCTGAATTAAAATCTGACGTGAAATTAAAATGCGACTCAAAGCCGAAATGTCTATATTTTTTGGATTTAATCCGTGCTACAGATAGTCACCGTTCCGTTAACTGATTGATGATTGAGGCATTGTCATCGCAATGTAAGTCTTCAGATGTATCATATTTCGTTTAGCACTTCTTCTCATATTCCATTAATAGGAAATTTCTCTTTTCATTGTGACATCCGAAAACCTTCAGATTCGCGGCCTTTATCATCATGATCATGAGGTTTGGTTGCTGGCTATAAATTCTGCCAAACATTAAAAAATATATGTATTTGTAGACACGTCCTATCATGGTCTTGGAATGCCCCACACATGGATTTTATAATAAAAAGTATTTTTACAATTCTTAGATGGTGTTACATCAACTTCGGTTGTGAAAGACCTGTTTTATAGCTTGATTTCAGCGTACGCTAAGTTCCGATATCCATTGGCTGATTGATGGATGTGCATTTTTGGGGAAAGATGCAGGACGTTATCATTTACTAAAACTGTAATTTTGGTAAGATTAACAATAATAGACAGAACAAAGTAATAAGCTGTTCATCTCAGAAAATTGCAGATAGCAATTTGCTATATTAACTGAGCGTTGGTTCCTCGGAATTTTAATTCTGCCTATCTTCCCATTTGCTATTCCAACAAAACAAAGCCAGTGTGAGTGGCAGTCTACACCAAATAAATATGTTCTGGGTGTTTATTTATTGTTTAGGTCCAACAGAAAAATGCTAAAAGCCTGCATTTAGTTGCGAATAATTTTAATTTTCGAATCAAAATTATTCGCAAATAAATATATTGCGTAATTTAGTACCTTTATATGCATATAAATAATATTATACACTGCTGGCCACACAAATTGCAACACCAAGAAAGACAAGAGATATCACAAAAAAATTTATTTAGTAGATAACATGTTGACCAAGTATCAAATGATTAAATTTATAAACTTCTGTGAAGTGTGGATCCTTCTAGAATCAGTAGCCAGAGTAGCCGCCGTTGTTGGAAATCACCGCTGCCACACGCCTCGGCATTGATTCAAAGAGACTTTGGATGTGTTCTTGGGTTACAGCAGACCAAGCAGCTTCCATACGTTGAAAAAGTTGATCAGGTGTGGCAACTTGGGATGTAATCTGGGTCAATCGTTCAGCAACCACAGACCACATGTTTTCTATTCGGAGAGCGAGCCGGCCAGGTAAGCAATTCAATCTGGCGATTGGCGAAGAACACTTGGACAATGCGTGCCACATGTGGTCGAGCATTATCCTGTTGAAATATGGCTGTGGACAAGCCCTGAAGGTAAGGAAGGACAACTGGCTCCAACACCTCGGAGATGTAGTTAGGTTATTCAATTATGGCAAAGCACACGAGGGCTATCTGCCTAAAGGGAGGGATGCCTTCGTGGAGGACTTTCTAAGGGAAACTGGTTCGTATACACGTTACACATGGGGAAAACCACGAAAACGCCCATGCAGCCAGCCCGTTCGCAGGATTCGAACCTCGGACCGAACTACCAGTGTTCAGCGTCTTTACCGCTCGGCCGCTGGTGGGCTCCCTCGGAGATGTAGCGCTGGCTGTTTAAAGTACCGGCAATGCGTACTAGAGGAGGGCGAGAGTGATATCCAATACCGCCCCATACCATAATACCCGGTGCAGGACCAGTGTGGCGGTGCATAACGCAGCTGTTCAGCATCCTCTCTCCACGGGGTCTCCAGACTCGAATCGTGGTATTTCAGACAGAAGCGTGACTCGTCAGTAAAGACAATTTCATTCCATTCTGCCGTCCACATCCTTCTTTCATCACACTATTGGCGGCGGAGACGTCTGTGGTTCTGCGTCAAGGGTAGACGAAGCAATGGACGTCATGCGGACAGACCACTCTGCTGTAAACGGCGTCGAATGGTACGCGCAGACACTGGATGTTGCGTTACAGACTGAATGTGCTGTGCTATGGTTCGTGACGTGACTGAGCGATCCGTCGCTGTCATGCGCACAATGTTTCTGTCATCACGTGAAGTGGTGAACTGAGATGGATGCGATCGAACACGTCGGTCCGTGGTACCCTCCTGTATCCAGCGGTCACATTACAGTTGTTTGGTTTCGTCCAACACGACTACCTATTTCCCTGAAAGATAATGCACACTCTCGGTAGGCCACTATCCTTCGTCTGTCGAACTCGGATACTTGATCAAACGGTGATCACTGTTTACTAGGAGGCATAATTGATCGTTTTTTTGGAAAAACGGCAAGAAAAACACAATTGCCGAACTTGAAATCGTCGAAAACTCCAAGCCTTAAATAACGCTTTGAAGTGGCGTCACAGGCGCGCGTGATGTGCGTCTGCGCTGGAATTCTAACTATTTGCATATCTCACCTCCGCTAATGCATGTTGTAAATTTCATGTTATTTGAATGCTTCCTTCAGGGTGTTGCATTTACGGTGGCCAGCAGTGTATTTTAGTTCTACACTCTAGACACTTTGCACACTTCGATTTAAAAGAAGAATTTATAACATATCACATGACTTTACGTTTATAGGAAACAAAAGTGTAATTTACAAGTTACATTGCTTTGTGAAATATCTGGCATGACGAAACGAAAAAGAAAAGCATGAATAAAAATGAAAATGCTCATAAAAAATTTCAAATTGTTTCAGATGTAAATCTGTTTTTTGTTTCAGTAGTAGATTCATTTTTAAGTTTTAAAATATAGCTTTTTCATTTATTCAGTGGCGTAACTAGTCATATTGTCAGTGGCGTAACTAGTCCTATGCCCGGGAGTCCTTTTGCTGCCTCTTTCAATACACACGAAAAAAATCAAATGTATAAAATGTTAAAACGACATAGAGAGAAGAAATAAATAAGGTTAGGTTAGGTTATTCATTACGGCAAAGCACACGAGGGCTATCTGCCTTAAGGTGTAGAGACATTAGGTTTTTTTGGAAGCAGGAACGATGAAAAATATGCACTGCCTTCGCCGAGGATCGAACCGCGGACCTCTGAAATACCGGCTCAGTGTGCTGACCATTACACCACGAAGGCACGGTAAGGATGCGGGAGATATACCTTATAAAGGGAGGGGTGCCTTCGTGGAGGACTTTCTAAGGGGAACTGGCTCGTATACACGTTACACATGGGGAAAACCACGAAAACGCCCATGCAGCCAGCCCGTTCGCGGGATTCGAACCTCGGACCGAACTACCAGTGTTCAGCGTCTTTACCGCTCGGCCGCTGGTGGGCCAGGAATAAATAAAATCACTGTTAATTTTTGAAATAAAACTTTAATTCCAACATTTTAAAGTGTTATTTTTCTCAAACTGTAATCATTTGTTTTACTGTACATGTACATCACTTCTACCGATTTTCGTCCCATTCAGATAACTCCTTCTTGGTGCGTCGTTTTTTTTTCTAAGAGTGTATATAAAGAAGAAAGTCTGTTCGTTTTGTCCTCTTAATAGCTCAGTCACTACTGTAGCTATCGTCGACAAACTTTCTACGATTCTTTTCTGGGTTCTGAAAAATGTCGACGTCCACTTCCCCCCCCCCCAAAAGAAAACAAAGCTAATAATTAAAAACTCGGAAAAACGATAATTTTCGCCCTCATTTTTCCGAGTGGCAACAATCTTGCACGCTGGAGATAAAAATGTGCTTTATTTCGAGAAGTGGTGCCGCTGCTCGCTTTCTAATCGTAGAGTTTGTTAATAAAAAACTTCTAAGTTTTAGAATGAAATAAAAATAGCATTGCCAAACATTAAATACAGTATTCTTTCAAGAATTCGTCGGAAGCCATTTCGACTATTCCCATCTTCGTACGACTTTAATCAGCCGAGATATTAATTAAGAACTTTGAAAACACTAATTTTCGCACTCATTTTTCAGAGAGGTAACAACTCGCGCGTTGGAGATAAAAATGCTTTATTTTGAAATGTGTTGCTATTGCTTGCTTTCAAATCGTAGATTTGGTTAATAAAAATTTGTAAGTTTGACAAAATCTATATATATATAAAGAAGAATGCCTGTTTGTGTGTTTGTTCGCATTATTGATTTCTGATCAATTATGATAATTTTTGGCACATTTAATCGACTAAGTTGAATATCGGTGAAATATTGGATGGAACTTGAACTTTTACGACCATTTCGTTAGAAAGATGAAAATCATTAAAAACTACGTGTTGCTGATATAATGAGAGAAAATTAGTTTATTTTTCTATTGAAATTTTTTATGTGGATTCCATATAGCATCAGACTGAAAAATGTATGACTATGAATCGTACTTTTTGCATCGGTATTAGAGAAGGATTACAGTGATATCGTTCTCTCTGTTTTTAGATACATTACTCTCAATCTAACATAACTGGGCATCAGGTATTTCTGCTAGTTTTAGAATAAATTGTAAAAGTTCAGAATAATTGCTCTACCACCTCTCGATTTCACCTTTCTAAGCTGTGATAGAAATACAACTCTGAAGCATTTCGTATTTCCCATTCTGAGGTTTCGATGCTGCTTCAAAACATTGTTGGTGTCTTTCTTGTACTTTGCTTCCGTCAGGTATTGTGTTAGCATTTCAGAAACATTTCTGTGGAAAATAGTTATTATGCAGTGTTTTTACTTAATTTTGAACAACACGATCAGTTTTTATTGGTTTTAAGTTGTAAGAATATGGTGAAGACGAGAAATATGTAAATTTTATATTATGGAAATTAAAGTAACTTCTAGTTCAGTAAGACTTTTATGTGCACAAAATTTATATCTTTAATAACTTAATATGGTTTGAGACTGTAAAATTCTTTCTGTAAAATACTATACTTCGTTAAATTCCATATATCCTGTGCATTTCAAATTATTGATGAGGGATCGGTGGCAGTCTTTTGGCGCCATTGCGGGGTGAGGATTGTAGTTAATTGCTAGTCAGAAACTCTCACTCACTAGAGCCATTGCACATACGACCTAGGACCAAGGCGTAGGCTTACAGAGTGCCTTTGCCAATAAAAGCAATAATCTCCAGATTATCGTTAAGAAATATGAAATAAATCAGAATAAGCAATGGCTAAAGAAACGAAAGATAAACCGATAAGGTTTAAATACCCAGAGTTGAATAAGAAGTCCGTACGACCTAGGGGACAGAACCATCGCCATTGTGGGGGAGGATTGTAGTTACTTGCTAGTGCTTTTCTAGAAGCCAAAGACTTTTCCTCAACATCAAAACTTTACTGAAAGTTATGAGGTTAATACTTGGATCCATTTTGAGTGTTTGTGTTGGTAAGTTTGTTCATGTTCTTGCTAATAGATGATCATTGTTTTTAAATCAATCATCTGAAAATCTAAAAATTGAAAATAACAATTCTGTTTGGTAGAATTTTTTTAAAAGAGCTCCTTTACCTCCCCCTCAAACCCTGAAGCTATTAATATAATTTAGTATACTGTGTTGCTACAAATATAATGTCTGTCCTTTAGCAGCAATTGTATAAATCTTCAAGGCAGAATTTAAAGTGGATTTCTCAAGCATATCTATAAAGTTTATGTTCATCATAGTACCCAAGTTTTTGAACAGAATTATTGTAGCAATATTCGTACTAAAAGCATTGTTTTGTCTTGATAGTTATTGTTGTAATGAAAGTATTTCAAAAGGGCCCTTATACTGCAAACATTTCATTTATACTGAGCCATTTACTAAAAAAAATAATGGAAGTTTATATTTTATGAAAAGCATTGCTGTATGCAGATCAATTGCTTTGTGGTTGAAAGATTGATTATGCATTTTTCTGCATTAATAAAGTAAAGATGATTAAAAATATTTTTGTAGAAGTAAATAAAAGAAAACGTTTATCTGATTTATGTTGTGAACGTTGTAATGATTTTATGTTCTTAAATTCTAGTACTTTTTCGACATGGGGCCTAGTACCAGTACTGAGAAACGCCCAGGAAGTGCTGTTGGCGAATATGGAGAGCCTTCCAAAAGGCAAGACAGTGGAGGTATAATGTTCATGGAATTCCTAGCTAATTGTTAATTAATTTTTGTTTGAATACTCATTTTGATATTATACAAAACGTGGAAGCAGTTTTGACTGCTACGTATTAAGAAATTTGTTTTAATCCTATCGCAAATCACAAATTGCTATAAATCCGAATAAAATGATGAGAGAGAATGAATGATTGCATCATAACATGACCAGAAACACTAATGATTTAATCTTCATTATTGTTTTCATAAACCAGAACTATACAAGCTGTTTGCAATTAAACAAGTGTACTTGTATACAGTAGAAACTTATTTTATTTCAGTATAACTACAGATAAAAATTAAGAAATTTTAACTCTTGCTGTTGACACTTTTTGATCAATATTGGGTCACCCAGAAGGTTCTGTTTTGGGGGGGGGGAGATAATACGCACAAATGAAGCAGTACAAAAACATAAGAAAATTCCATTGAATCAACATAAGCACCATTTCGTTCAATTCCTACAATTTTTTGCCAGCTCACCGGGATTGGGAAGTTCCTTTTTTAAAAAGTCATTATGTTATAGAGTTTAGTAGGCCCAGCAGCGGCCGAGTGGTAAAGACGCTGACACTGGTAGTTCGGTCCGAGGTTCGAATCCCGCGAACGGGCTGGCTGCATGGGCGTTTTCGTGGTTTTCCCCATGTGTAACGTGTATACGAACCAGTTTCCCTTAGAAAGTCCTCCACGAAGGCATCCCTCCCTTTAGGCAGATAGCCCTCGTGTGCTTTGCCATAATTGAATAACCTAACCTATAGAGTTTAGTTTTCTTTGGTAGCATAAACTAAGTCCAACTCCTGGTGGACTCGGAGCGAATTATCGCTTTGTCTGAGAACAATTACAAAGTCTTAAGAAAGTTTTAAAGCAATTCTTTTAAATCAGAACTGGAACATAAATTCACGTCTCGTGCCTGACAACTCAGCCAACCATTTTTGGCGATGTAACTTAAAAACTAAAGGCAATTTCAAGATTTAAAATTAAGAGTAGTAGTCAATTACGCAATTGATTTAACACGAAGTTGGCTCAAAAATTTCTCACTGGCGGAACAATTTAAATGCCCGCAACTGTAATGGAAAGCCGAATAGTACAATCTTATCTGAGCCAGCGAAATCTAGTAACGTGGCCTCGAGAGGCAAAAACACGCTCTCTCTTAGAATCCAACAACTTCACCTTAAATATTTTAAAACTAAATTTGCATTCTGCTTGGGGAAACGGAAGGAAGAAGTGACAGTCAAGATCTAAGTCATAAACTAACTGGTTACGTAAAATTGTAATAAATTTATAAGGTTGATTTGTAAAGAAGGTATTGAGGGAATTTTGTGTCAGTCTGCAAAGATATGAATTCCCAAAGACTCAGTATCAGATGTCCTATTGGAACTGCACCAAATAAATTTCCATTGTGGAGGTGGACACATTTCAAACTCTGCTTTGAGCTATCGATGAACAGTCGTCATCGAGTTGCATTATAAGCTGAAATTCCCACCTCTTCCATTAAACCATGTACATTACTAGCAGTACACAAATCCATCATCACTTCGAAAGTACTGCAGAAACGTACTTTCTCTTGATCGAAAGTAGGATACCTTTTCAAGCAAGTTTTTATCGTGCAATCTTGATGTTGACAGATCTGAGGCTTTTATTGGATAGTCCAAAATCTCATGCCGAATCATTCAACTCATGCCAGTGAAATCCCTTACGAACGGAATCATCTTCAATTTTAAAATCTTCGTCGTTGGCGTCAATTCGATATTCAACAGAAGCGTATTCTTGTATTTCCAAAGAGGGTAATTCTTTGAAAACACGCATTAGGAGTTCAATTGAGTGAGGCTCTGCGCGTATATCTGATGATAAACAAGGATACGCTATTTTTCATCTGTTTTCCTTATTATATCCTGACGTTTTCCCTATACAAAAGTAACAATCACTTGAGTGATCTTTGGCCTCTCGCCAAATCATAGGTATACTTGTAGAGACATTAGGTATTTTTGAAGCAGGAAACGTGAAAAATATGCAAGGCCTTCGCCGGGAATCGAACCACGGACCTCTGAAATTCCGGCTCAGTGTGCTGACCATTACACCACGAAGGCACGCTACGAAAGCGGGAGATATACCTTATATACTCCCCTTTTTAAAGGGCGACTAGGGTTTTAGGGTACCTAGTCGCCAAATCCTGGGTGTGGAGAGTCATCATCCACAACCCTTTTAGTTCGGGCGCCAGTGTAGAGACATTAGGTATTTTTGAAGCAGGAAACGTGAAAAATATGCAAGGCCTTCGCCGGGAATCGAACCACGGACCTCTGAAATTCCGGCTCAGTGTGCTGACCATTACACCACGAAGGCACGCTACGAAAGCGGGAGATATACCTTATATACTAAATGGAAATTTAGAACGTGTTCCCTTTATTCACCCCGTAAACCCTCGACACACTGCATGCAGACTTTGTGAGAGGCCCATAATTTATTTTGATCACCAATTTTGAATTTAAAATAGGGAAAATAAGCTTGCTTGACAAATGTACTTACGTTGGTCCATTGATTGAGAATGGTAAAATTGCCACATGTATAACAAAACGAATCGAGTCTGTTTAAACACTTACGACGCAATTTAACACAGGCAGACATAAGAAAAGGTTTCGATACATATATAACTAAAAACTCAGCATTGCTAACCTTATATGCAACCAAGAACTCGAGCTCTACGTCGGAATGTGCTTCAATATATAGCTACACACAAAGTCTCACTACAGCAGTGATTCTCAACCTTTTTTTTGTCGCGGCACACTTTTAACGATTTCAAAATTTGGCGGCACGCAAAGGAAAAGATAAGTGTAAAAGTTGTTTATTTACTTACAATGCACTGTGTAAAATAGTTTATGGTAATAATTTTGAATGTAAAACAAAATAATAAGAGTGCTTTTAATGAGAAATTTGAGCTTGATGTTTTTTGATAATTTCATTTATATTTAGTCGTAAAAATGACAGTGCTACTGTCATATCGTCTTCTACATTTAACTGTCTCGATTTTTTATTCGTTTTTATATTGGTTAATACTGAAAATCCGAATTTACACAAATAAGATACAGAAAATTGTAATAATATTTTTAAAGCTCTTTGGCCATCATGGGATAATCACATCTAATGTTAATCCAAACTGAATTAATTGATTCTTCCAAATATTTTAAGATTAAATGTATTATTAGAAAGCGAGATTAGTTCTTCTTCATTCAAAGTTAATTCAAATACAGAAGTATTCGTTATCACAAATGGATTACGAACCCAATCAATTTGTTTTATAACTAAATTTGGGAAAAAATGAATAATTTTCTCCTCTAATGTTGTCAAATGGTCAATAACAATTTTATGAATAATTTTATTGAAATCTTTTGGGACTGACTCAAACTTTTCGAAATTGCCTTCCTGAGCTGTATTCTTCCATAAAGTTATTTGTTTTTGGAATCTCACCAGTTTTTCTGTTTAGTTTAATGCATTTTCTTTCGGCTCTTGTCTACTTGAATTTATGTTATTAAAAACAACAAAAATGTCTGATGAGTAAGCTAGTCTCCCATGTGCACCAATCAGAACTTGTCAATTCAAATTATGTACTGAACATGCTAGCAAATGCTCCGAAATGCGCTCTCCTAAAGAGCACCAAAACGGCTGGGATAAAACAATTGGCGCACTTATTAATGTCTTAAAAACCGAATTTCGATCTCAATAAGGTGTTGACCCACCCCTAGCCTGGACGAGAGTTACCACACGGCGTGGCAGAGACTGCTGAAGTTCTCGAATGGTCTCCTGCGGTATTTCTTGCCAAATTTGCTCCAATTGTCGGGCTAGGTCATCAATATTCCCTGGTAAATGCAGTCGTCTTCCCATCATATCCCAGACATGCTCGATGGGAGAGAGATCTGGCTTGTTTTGGAAGTGTTTGACAAGCTGTAAGACCGTTCATAGCAACATGTGCCTTATGTGATCTGGCATATCTCTATCTATACGATGATGTATATCTCTATCTATCTCTTTCTATATATGTATAAAATAATGAGATGAAAATTGAATAGAAAATAGGTATAAAGATCATCGCCCTGAAGCTCAAGCTAACAGCATCAATACTGATTGCTTGTGCTCGTAATAGTTAGATCACAGTTGATCATAGTACAATTGAAGTGGATTGCGATTTCTAATGACAGACCACGGCAAAACTTATCGGTTTATTTCTATTGAACTTATATTTTGGAATTAGCTAAAACTGGAAATAATACATTTAAAATGTGAACTCAAAATGGCGTAGTAAAAAGTGTTTTTCCCCTAAGTAGGGATGTTAAAAATAGATTAGGCTACATGGACGAATAACCCAAACTGATGTGTTGTTCCATTGATGGCTTAAAGAGGTTAAGTTCTATTGAGGACTGTGTATAAGCGTAAGTGTAGCGTGTAAACTGCAGAAGCCAGACGCCAAAGATTGTATGGGAGAATGAATACCTTTTTTCTTTTTAATTTCATTTCTTCTGGTACCTAGAATTTAGTTTGCTTTGTCTAGAAATGCTTTTCATGTTGTTACTTGCAGCCATGAAGAATAACAATTAAGCACTTTTTTACACGTGTGCTCTTAATAGTTTGAGCAACTTCCTATATGCGTGATTGGATATATAAGAATAATATATTATATTAAATATATAATGTAAGTAGAAATTATGCATCGTAATGTAAATGTAAATAAAAGTCACCCCATATTTTATGTGCTATCATATGTTATAAAGCATATCAAAATTGGCTACTCAAAATTTTTGTAA
This sequence comes from Stegodyphus mimosarum, assembly GCA_000611955.2. NCBI lineage: Eukaryota > Metazoa > Arthropoda > Arachnida > Araneae > Eresidae > Stegodyphus > Stegodyphus mimosarum. The sequence goes on along the minus strand of KK116814.1, from coordinate 220,075 downwards.
AATTATTCTATTTTTAATACCTAATATGCTAATTTTGTTTTACATAGATGATGTTTTTTACATTTATGTTCTACGTTTTGCTTTTTGTTATAATTTCAAATTTTAATTTTGTTTTTATTTAACAGATTCGGACACCTCTTCTTGTTGGTTCTGCTTAAAAAATGAGCAAGCGGAAAAGCATCTTGTCATTAATGTAGGAGAAAATGTAAGTATATTGTGATATAGAATAAATTTCTTCTTATTTTTTAACAAGTATTTTTAGTTTATTATTAGAATTTTTCCACATATTAAGTTACTAACTCTTGTATCCGTACGTCTGTATGGTAGTTTTGACCACCTTAAGCAAAATTCGCAAAAGAGACTTGTATGAATTTTTGGTTTCCTGTCTAAACATTTTGTGTTGCGAATTTCATCTTTGTCATAAACTGTATATTATTAATTTTTAATAAGACTCTCACTCTTTTTATGCTAACAGTATTTTAAGTTGCTTATGTCTCCTCTTTTTAGGTTTATATAGCTCTTGCTAAAGGTTGTCTTGTTACAGATCATGTAATTATTGTGCCAATAAATCACATTACATCATTAGTTTCTTTGCCCAAACTGGTTGAAGTTGAAATGGATAAATATAAGCGTGCTCTTGCAAACCTTTTCTTTGATCAAGAAAAAGCAGTGATTTTCTTTGAAAGAAATGTTCCTAATATGCATACAAGTCTTCAGGTTAGAATTTTACATTTGTTTTTAAGTATTTTATGATTTAAGTGCTTTAAGATGTGCAATAAAATGTTCTTTTTTTTTCACAAGCAGCTGTAAGAATATTGCTTTAAAATATTTTTATGGTATTTTCTTTAGCAATATTTGATTCATTATGCCTATGGAATTTCAGTAGTATCATTGCAATTTTGCAAATGAAATAATGTGATCTTTACTGAGGCTTTATAGTTACTATTTAGAGATAAGCTATATCTAGTCTAAGAATATGCTTAATACTAATTATGTCTCCAGTTCTGTGCAGTAATTCTTCAATGAAGTTGTTTTGTTTACAGTGCTAAAATTCTGTGCACACGAATTATGTTGACTTCTAAAATACTAATTAAGGAAGACCTGACAACTTGGAACTTCGGCAGCAGTGTAACCCACTGTTCTGTTATGATTCTGTATGCAATTGACGTGAGATGCATCATATTGTGTAGAATGCCATTCATCTGTCAGCCAATTATATAATAGTTATGAAATCTTAGTGTTACTGAACTACTGACGGGATTCTTTATTGTCACCACCTTATTTGTGTAGTTGATTATAGCGAAGCACACGAGGGCTCTGTTCCTGATGAAATGTATACTTTTTTAGAGAGCATTTTTATTAGAAACTAGGCATTTACTTCTAGGAAAAACTATGAAAACACCCACATACCTAGCTCATCTGCTGAAATTAGTCCGTGGTATGAATTACTATTGTTCAACAATCTCATCTACTCAGTCACTGGTAGGCTAAGTGGATATAGCGCCCTTCAGCAAGATGCTTTGTTGTCCAAAAATGAATTAACTATTTCTATCAAGGTAATGAATGAAGAAACGCGTTTCTTCTCCAGTGTGGAGATATTTTGACTTCAATGAACAGCATTTATTTTGACTTCAATTATAAGCAATTTGGATTTGGGGTAATAATAGTCCATAATCATGTCACCAAAGTTATAATAGCACATAAATAACCTTCCTTTTGGGGGGATATCAGTCTGTTATAGATGAACTGTGTATTATGAAAGTATGTTATCTTATTTCATTGCTCGTTTCATTGCTGCTGTGTAGGGTGGCTACATTGCTTTTGCATGTATAGGGTGGCTACGAGCCAGTTTCCCTTAGAAAGTCCTCCACGGAGACATTCCTATCATTAGGCAGATAGCCCTCGTGTGCTTTGTAATGATAAAATAAACCAAACTAAACCTTAATATATAATATACCTTGGGGTATATTTAAGTTTTGGATGATTATTTTAAAATTTCAAAGACAAATTTCTGCGCTATATTTTTCATAATTTTTTTTGTGCAGTGCAGACTGAAATATTTATTACACCTATTTAATCATTTGAAGTTTTCAAAATGTTATGAAAACGTTTAGTATCTATTACGGTAATTAAGAAAAACCTGACATCTTGTCTTAGTTAAATATTCGTTACATAAATGATTTCGGAAACTACTTAAAAAATAAACATTAAAAAATGTATATATTTCAGTGAATGAGTAGGCGTATGTCTATCACAGAGAGATAAAATGATGAGCAACTGTGTAAACAGCAGTAGAAAGAAATTTAAAAGATCTTACAATTATAGACAATTTAGTTGAAAAATATAGGTTCACTTTTCAAATTGTTGCCCTGCATTGTATTTAAAGAAATTAAATATTGAAGAATCTGCATGAATGTATGTATGTTTCTCGCACTGTGAAAAAACAGCGGTACCTGGACACATCAAATTTTGAATAACGCAGTCCTAAATTTTAATAAGGGTACCTAGAAGCCTAAATTTGGAATTTGTTTTATTATTTATTTCATATTTTGTCAAACATTAAAGAATTTTTTATTAACAAACTCAACGATTTCAAAGCGAGCAATGGCAACACTGTACGAAAAAAACCATTTTTATCTCAAGCGCGCGAGACTGTGTGTTGGAAATTCTAAAGATATGCTCCTTTTAAATTACACTCATGTCCATAAATTGAGGATAATTCGGAGTCACGCGGAAATCGAACTCTAAAATAATTATATCACCTGTAAAATCACTACACACATCTTCAAGAATCATATGCAAATTTCAGAAAGTAACCAGATGACACCGATGGTACGTCACAATGATGAGAGTGTAAGAGAGTGATATATAAGGAATACAGGCAAAGAAGTAAAATTGTTCGCAGGCGCTTTATAAGCATTTCAGTGCAATAACCTAATAGTTATGACACAAAGGACGCATTTGGATGATTTTTACGTGGTAGAATTATCGGCCGTCTGGAATGTGGGCGTACCCAACTGGAAGTATCAGACGAACTTGGAATTGCCCAGAGTGTCATCTCCAGGCTTTGGCAACAAGTGCAAGATGATGGTAATGTGAGTAGACGTTACAGCACAGGTCGCCCCAGAGTTACAACGCCGAATGAGGACTGGCATTTGGCAGTTATTGCCAAAAGAAACAGGCGGAGCACAGCCTCAGACCTGTCTCGTCAGCTCTCTTCAGTCACTGGTACTGCAATTTCAAGGCAGACCGTGTACAGACGCTTAGGGCAGATTGGTCTATATGCTCGTAGACCTGTCAGATGCGTTCCATTTACTGCAACTTTATTTCGCCTGCGGTTAGCCTGGAGTAGAGAGCATGCATTATGGACACCGCAACAGTGGGCTTATGTGATGTTTTCCGACGAGTCCAGGTTTAGCTTGCAATCTGATTCTCGCCGGACTTTCATACGGAGAGCTCCAGGTACCCGTTACCATCAAGAAAACATCATTGAACGACACCGTTACGGTGGTACAGGAGTGCTCGTTTGAGGTGGAATTATTCTGGGTTCCAGAGCTGACCTGCATGTTCAAATTGGAACCATGACAAGCCAAATCTATCGGGACCTCATTCTGGAACAACATGTACGTTTGTTTCGGGGCGCCATGGGCGCACAATTTGTGTTTATGGATGACAACGCCCGTCCTCATCGTGCAAACTCGTAAGCGAATGCCTTCAATCGGAGGATATCATCCGTATGGACTGGCCAGCATTCTTACCGGACTTGAATCCAGTTGGGCACGTGTGGGACATGCTTGGCTGACAAGTTGCAGCCCGTCAATCTCCTTCTGCATGTCTACCGGAACTTCGGAGAACATTGCTTTTTGAGTGGTGTAATATTCCCTAAGATCAGATCGATAATTTGATACTCAGCATGCCTAGGCGTTGTGCGGACTGTATTGCATCGTCTGGGAGACATATAATGTATTAACAATCATACCAACCATGTAATATTGGTTTTTTGTAAATAGGTTTTTTTTTTTAATTTGCTCCAGGGAGAAATAATCGCTAATTTTTTTAATAATGTCAAACATATAGCATCTTTTTTTGCTCTTTACCTTTTGTTTAATAAATAAGCGTTACAAATAAGTCAAATTTGTTTTGCGTCTAACTCTTCCTTTGCCTGATTTTGCATTGTCCTTAATTTATGGACATGAGTGTATTTTGTTATATTGCTGTTGTATTGAATTGAATTTTATGGTTTAAGTGCAAAGAACATGATATATGATAAATAAAGGTAACACGCAAAACGTTAAGAAACGCTCCTTTGGGCGTAATATAAAATCTGAAGCTTCCAGATTTAATTTTTTTTAAATTTTATTTCATTTTTTAATTTTATTTCAAATAATGACGTTTTCTTAAATGTAGCAAATAACTTAAAATGAACAATTTTTCTGCCGATTAATCTTTCATTTCACAATACATGAATTTTTAGACATATGCTTTCTTAGTCTTTCACTGATTGAAGTGATCAAGTAAAATTAAACTTTCTCATCGTCTTTATATTACAAGACTTTTGTTTCATAACCAAAATGTGGCTAAACGAGCCAAAGACTGAAATACAGGAATTTATGAGAAATATACAGGGTGACACTTATTGAACTATATGAAATAAAACTGTCATAACTTCTGAACGGTTTGCGTGATGAAGTCCAAACTTCGTTGTTAGCCGCAGGGCATTATGGGAACAAGTATGCACATGCGCACGCAACTTGTTAATATCGGCCTTTTTCAAGTGAAAAGTGACGGTGCGGCGAGCCTGAGCTTATAGCACTTATGAAGGCCTATTATGCGAGCAATAACAGCCCGATTGCGGCTCAAAGGAAGTTTGTTTACGACCGAGTACAAGCTGAAGACTGCCGGTCCAAGTGTGCTAACAATCAAGAATTTGATTCGCAAGTTTGAGAGAAGTGGTAGTGTTTGTGATGACAGTGCTGGCAATGTCGGTCGACAAACAAGTGTGAAAACATCGAGAAGACACGCGGTGTGTTTCAAGCCAGCCCAAGGAAATCGATCAGATGAGCTACACAACAAGTGGCAATCAACCGGGAGACCCTGCGACAAATTGCTGTTAAAGAACTGTATCTCTTCCCGTACAAAATTCAAATCCATCAGCCATTAAGACCTATGACTATGGAACAACGGTTGTATTTCGCCGACACTAGTGTCGAGAGAATTGACGAACAAGAATTTGATGTGAATATGATTTGGTTTAGCGATGAAGCCCACTTTCATTTGGATGTGTTCGTCAATAAGCAAAATTTGCGCATTTGGGGGACTGAGAATCCGCATTTCAGATCGAGATATCTCCCCAACCTCAACGGGTGATTGTGGGGTGTGCAATGTCCAGTCGCGGAATTAATTGGTGTGATATTCGTTGATGGCATAGTGACTACTGAACAGTACATGAAGGTTTTGGAAAATGAGTTCATCCCCATTATCCAAAGTGCCCCTGATTTCGACAAGAAGTGGTTTATGCAAGACGGAGCTCGACCCCATCGGACTAAGAGAGTGTTTGATGTCTTGGAGGAGCACTTTGGGGACCGCATTCTGGCTATGGTGTACTTAGAGGCCACTGGAATGGGACTCGCTTGGCCACCATATTCTCCGGATGTCAACACGTGTGACTTATTTTTGTGGGGCTATATAAACGCAGAAACATTTGAGGTACAGAAATAACCCCAAATCCATTGCTGAGCTGAAAACTACCATTCAGGAGGTCATCTTCAGCATCAATATTCCGACACTTCAGCGGGTCATGCAGAATTTTGCTATTTGTCTGTGCCACATCATAAGCCAAGGATGGCAGGCATATCGATTATGTCATAACCTTAATCTGAATATCTGTAGTGACGTTTACATGTTGATTAAGTTTGTTTGTGCACTTAGTAGTTTTTAAATAATTAACGTTTTATTTCATATAGTTCAATAATTGTCACCTTGTATCAACGCAAAGGCACATGTAATAAAGCTTAAAAAACGGCAGCGTGAATTCATTGTGGAATCAGATCGGATAAATTCTTACTCAGTCAATCCAGAAGTCATCTTGTGAGATTAATGGTAGGAGGAGAAGTGTACAAGACTCTGAGATTCCATTTCTATAAGTGTTTTTATCAAACATGAGAGCATCGGTGGATAAACTTCTGTGCTGTGCCATGTTTGAATACTGGAACTGCTAGCCTACAGGGTCTTCTTCCCTTTGTACCACAAAGGCACATAGTGAAGAAGGAAAAAGTTCCGTATAAACTTGAAAGATGTGATTATAACATTAGAGCTCATCTGGCGGATTGCTTATGCCATCGTGAAATACGTGTGCCTAAGTGTAATGTATGTTGTGTATATGTCATCGTGAAGTATGTGTTTGTACTAGCAGAACATGTTGCTATGTTTGAATTGTCCATGCAATTATCTTTATCATTTTTTTATGATAACACCTAATTCCCAGCACTAAATTTATATTAAAATATTTGTTTCATTGAAAATGCTTTTAGATATCTGGGCAAAATTTTTTCCCTTAAATTGGCTGTAAGCTAAAAAATTTGATTTTACAGGTTGTGCCAATTGAAAATACCCGAGGTTACGGTGTTAAAAGTGCTTTGTTTCAAGTTGCTGATGAAATGAAAATCGAAGTAGATGAGATATCTCGTCACTCATCTCTAAAAGAGGTACAGTTTGTTCTGTATGCAGATATTAGTTTAATATATTGTATTTATCATTATGCACTTATCAAATTTTTTGTTAGTTTAGGAAAGTTCCTTCAGGATACGTTTCACCCATCTCTCTGTGTGAAACAGTTACAAGCTCGTGATCATTGCTTACTTAAATTAATCAAGAATATTTGCTAAGTACAGGTGTTGGAATAATAATAATTATTATAATGTTGGAATAATAGTAGTTGGTATAAGTCACAAGGTGTCTCATAAATTTAAGTGCATTTAAAAAAAATCATTTAAAATCAGCGAACTGACATGTAAGAGTGCAATTTGCACCTAAAGGGTTCACATTAGAATGTTACTATTATTATTGTTGTGTAATATGTATTTTACTTCAAGTTTTCGCTGAAAGATGACCCTGTAGGATTAATATCGCAAAACTGCGTAAATTTAAATCCTTTAAATGGTAATGTGTAAATGAAATTTTAAAGAGAGATTATTTCTTTATTAAAATAATGTGGGTGTTTCTAAGATTGGTAGCCACTTTATAAGGCAGAATTGTCATATGCCCGCAAATAGAAACTAATAAAGCACCATATGTCTAATGTCGCAGGAAAAGGGGAGAGAATTCAAGATAGAGTTTATAAGGTATGATTTTAATTTCTGCTAATTTTAGAGTAACAGTATATGCAAAATTCGTAACACACATGAATCAAAATATGACATGCTATCATAATTTAATTATAAGTGCTTTTAAATACAAGCTTTATCAAAATTTAAATAAAATTATTTAGTCAAATATAAAATAGGAATGCAAGTAACTACAACTTCCTTATGCAAAGTTTCAGGCCCCTATTTAAGTATTTTTGGGACTGGACAACTTCCTGTAAAGCAGTAATCTAAGACTTACGACCGAATTTGTATAGTTCTTTGAAAACGTACTTAATGTGTTAACAGGCTCTTCTGCCAACATGTTTTATAATTCTGTTGTAATTCTACTTCATCATAGTACCTTAATGACGATTTTATATCTGACACAATCTCGACATCTATTAAAAGCCGGTATGTTACAGCTGAAATTTCCACTTCTAGGAAATCTTTGAATAAAATTTCAAGATTTGATTTCTTTCAAAACGTTTTTTCACTGTTCTGAAGCTACTTGTTCCTCTTGAGCTTCAACAGGCTTGGTCATTGGATGATATTCTTCAATAGTACTCGTATTTTATTCTTTAAGTTCTTATGCCTGCTTTTGAAATTTTCTAGTCATCATTCTTATCTTTGAATTTATTATTTATTTAACTAAGTTTTTTTTGGGGGGGAGGGAGAAATCCTCAACATTCCACAGTAACTTTATTGGAATAACTGTAAGTCTTTGACTGTGGTATTGTTCAAATCATTTCTCATTTTTTACAGATCTGGATATTCTGATTTTCGAACTTTCTTTACTTACTTGCATCTTGGTTTCTTTCTATAATTTGCCTATTTTTTGTTATGGTTGTAAGAAAAAATAACCGGTGCTCTTCTCTGATGGATCATCATTATTACTGGAGATAACAGAAAATGCTACATGAAAAGTTGTTACAGGGTTTGAATGCCCAAAGAATCACCCCACCAGCATCAAACATAGGAATTACGGGCGCATATGTCCTCCAGGCCACTAAGGATTACCCTGGTGTTTCTAAGAAAAGGCAGTATATTTTCAACCGCTTAGTTATCGCTTTGACATAGGAATAAGAAATTCTAACTAGCAAGGACATTAAAGAAAGTACTTCAGTTGGCTCTTAGAAAATACATTAATTTGCTACTCGACACAATCAAGAGATTTAAAATAAACAGAATCGAGGTATTCATGTTTGACTCTAACCTTAATTTGTTTTCGTTTTATTTATAGTGTGATCTTAACAGTGCAATTTGTCAAGGAAAATTTGAATTAAAATGGGCTATTATTTTGCCAAAAGATTCCGCCTGTTTGATTAGTCTTTTAGGTGCAACCATGTTCTGATATCCCATTTTTGAATGTTATATAATGCTTTGAAAAATGTCTAAATTTATGTTACACTGTGTATTGAACGATAAAATCAGTGAAGCTTAGGTGAATCATTTTCTTAAATTGATTTTCTATAAGCATTTAATTGAGCTGTATTTTTTACAAAGTAAAATATGTTTGAACGCTGTTTGACTTATTGTGCTTTCTTTTCGATTTGCGACCACTGGCAATCAATATCAAAATTCCGGCAAACGCCGAAGATTTATTCCATATCAAAATTACGATGAAGCAAAATTCTCGTAGTATATTCATTATAACAAGAAGTTAGTTCAGTTTCAGATTAGAAATCAGATTATTCAGATTAGATAAATTCAGATTAGATCAAAGAATTTAAGTGAGAATATTTTTTTTCTTTCCAGCAAAAAAGAAATGCGTGTTCCTTTCCTTGCATCGATCTTTGTTTTCATTGAAATTGCTTTAGAAGGGGGAGATTCCCATTTATTAAAATCTGTTAATGCCATTCAACAAATTTTACTACTAAAATATATTGGTCTTGTTCCGGTTTGACTAGAAACTTTTCTCTGCCTCGGAATGGCAACAGTTAAAACTTGACTTTCAATTTGTTTTGATGCAGCTCGAACGCTGCTGATGAGATGTAGATTAGCTTCTAGGTTAGATTAATTTTTTTGGTATTTTAATAAAAGCCCTTTAAAACTAGATTAAATGTTGATTTAGACAGAAATGCCTCTGAACTGCACATATAAAGATTTAGATGTGGCATTTAGATTCATGGTAAAATTCAATTAGATGCGTAGTGCCATTCTTCTATTAGATTAGTGTACATTAGCGCATACATATTTTTGGTGCTTCGGCGCCAGGAATCCGGCTAATATTCATAAATATGGATTCGTAAGTATGGATTAGCACATTGCAAGTGTGCGAAGACTGCCAAGGTAGGATTAAGTGAGGTAATTATGAAAGAAGCAAATATTTTTAAAGTGAGATAATTATGGAAGATCATATCGCTAAGCTGAAATCAAAATGCAAAGTAATAAGGACCGCAATGTCCAAGATACTGAAGAAAATTGAGACAGAACTGAGCGAAGATGGTATTAGTACCGATGTACTAGAAGAAAATTTAGACCAATTAATAGAAAAACCAAAAACTCTGAGTCATTTAGACATTCAAATAGAACGTGATTTGAAAGTCGAAGCTGATGTACTTGAATTTGAAGTTACATCCGCTCTCGAATACGAAGAGAAAACCCAACTGTGGAAATTCAGAGCGAAGAAAAAATTGAAGGAATTCAATAAACTCGAAAATTCGGATAAGGAAAGTATAAGTATTCCTAGTGAAACCGCTATAGATTCCAAAAACGAAAGTAATAAATTTATTCGTCTTCCAAAATTAACTATCTCTAAATTTTTTGGCGATTCTAGCAATTTGCAGGAATTTTGGAGTCAACTCAAAGCAGCTATTCATAACAATGACTCGTTATCGAAAGTAAATAAATTAAATTACTTTAAGTAGTTATAAGGTGGGGTAGCCTATAGTGCCGTTTCCGGACTTTCGCTTACAAATGAGAATTACGATTCAGCGATAGAATTGCTAACTAACAGGTTTAGGAGAAAAGATTTGGTAATAAATACTCACATGAATAAACTATTACATCTTTCCTCTGTTAGAAATGTAAGGGATAAAGAAAATCTCAGGAATCTATATGATCAGTGTGAAACTCAAATTAGATGTTTAAGGTGAATGAACGTGGTATCAGAAAGTTAAGGTAGTTTACTTTGCCTAATATTGTTAAAATTAATTCCATCAGAGATTACATTAGAATAAAGTCGCAGTAGAAACAGTGACCAAATTTCGCAAAGAAATCGAAAGCCGCGAAAGAGCTGCTCAGTTAAATGACAGTAGAGAAACAAAAACAAAACCCTGAGCGGAAATGATTCATAAATCAAGCGATCATCACGATAATGTAAACAACAAACGCAATAAATAGTTTGCTAAAAGTTCGCGTAAAACCTTTGAATATATTACTCCAGTCACTAGGAGTAATTGTATACATTGTAACGAACTACACGATTCTGAGCATTGTGAAATTAAAAACGTAAATGAGAAAAGAAATATTTGAAAATGTCCAGCTCGTTGTTTCTTATGCCTTAAACCTCAGCATAGAATAAAGGAATGTAAATAAAGAAAAATGTGTGAAATATGTAATAAAAAACACAATAGGTCTGTTTGTTTCCAACTCGAAACCAAACCAGAAAAAAGAAAAAAGTCGTGTCGGCAATTCCATCCAGTAAAGGAGATGTTCAGATTAGCCAACTTAAAACTGAAATTTTTCGCAGTGCATTGCTACAAACGTCCACTGTGGTGATACGTCTGTTCTCTGATAAGGACAATTTAGAACCAGTTCGTATTCTATTAAACAATGGTTTGATGAGAAGTTTTATAATTCGGGACATGTCTGAAAAGTGTAAATTACCTGTTATTCGAAAGGAGACTTTGCCCGTATTTGCCTGTGGGGTTAACCAGGCAACAGAACAAACCTACGATGTTCTGAAGGTTAGAATCGAAAACAGAAATGAACCATCTTGAATATAGAAATTGAAGCTTTAGAAACTAACCAAATATGTGCAACTAATTTACCTTTTCCTGATATCCCATTTTCCAAAATTAACAAAGAATTAATAGGATTACAGTTAGCTGATGCTTGTGAATACAATGACAAAAACATTGCTGTTCTGATCGGAGCAGATTACTATCATGCTGTAATAACAGGTAGATTTAATCGTTTTAAAAATAAACTTATAGATTCCGAAACAATATTTAGAGGGTGCCTTCAAGCTCGGACTGATTCTAACGGTGAGTTGTTAAACATAGACATTGTTGTTGACGATAAATTGATCTCAACACAGTTAAAGCAGTTTTGGGAATTAGAAGCATTGCGTATTGAACAAGTGAAGGAAAGTAGTAAACTAGATAATGGCATTTTAGAGAATTTTAACCGAACTATCAAATTTAAAAAGGCGATATGAGGTTAAATTCCCTTGGAATGAAAATTCCTCTGAGTTAAAAAAAAATTACGTGAATGCAGAAGTTCGCCTTAATAAGCTGGTTAAAAGGTTAAAAAACGATCCTCTGCTTCATCAGCAGTATCAATCAGTTATAGAACAGCATTTAAAAGTGGATATAGCTGAGGAAATTAATCAAAGTTCTAAAGAAACAGGAAGAATTTATTACATGCCTCATCAACCAGTTATTCGACCTGATATACCCTTAAGAGTTGTATTTGATGCATCCAGCCATTCGGAAAACGAATATTCTTTAAATGATTGTCTCTATTCCAGTCCTAATTTAAATCCACGATTGTTAGAGATATTAGTACAATTTCGTACACATAATATAGCATTTTCTGTCGACATCGAACAAGCCTTTATCCAGATTTCTCTATCACCTGAAGATAGGGATGCTGTAAGATTTTTGTGGGCAAATAACCTTAGAAATAAGGATGGGAAAACTAACACAAAAATTCTTAGGCGGACTCGCGTTTGTTTGGTGCTACATCCAGTCCGTTTTTGCTTGCCGCTACTACCAAATACCACATAAATATCTTTAAAGAAACAAATCAGAAAGCAGTTAAATTATTGAACGAATGTTTATACGTAGACGATTTAATAGGTGGGGATGAAGACGAAAACGAAGCTGAACTTGTATATAAAGATATTAGATATATATTGAAAGCTGCTGGTTTCAACATGCAAAAATGGAAAACAAATTGTGCGAATTTGCAGGACGTTTTTGGCGAATACGAAAATGGGGAAATTCAGAAAGTTCTGGAACAGAAGGTATTGAGATATAAATGGAATTAAAAGGAATATCTTTTGAAGATAGAATTACATAATCTAACTAATAAAGCTCAAGGGAAAACAAAGCTAATGACGAAAAGAAACGTTCTAAAAACCATTGGAAAGCTTTACAATCCTATTGGATTTATAAATCCATTCACTATTAGGGGAAAATACTAATGCAAGAAATTTGGCAACTTGGGATAGATTGGGATGATCCATTGCTATTGGACTTTGAAAACAGAATGAAGAAATGGTCTAATGAACTGTCAGCGATTCAGAATGTAACCATTCCACGACATTACTTCCGAAAGACTAACAAGTCTGAATTGAGAGATATTCAAATGCATTGCTTTATCGACGCAAGTTAGAAAGCATATGAAGCTGTGATATACCTGCGATACATCTCGAAGGACAGTGGAATAGGAAGCAGTTTTGTCATTTCCAAAACCAGAGTAGCTCCACTGAAGAAGCTGTCTCTTCCAAGACTAATGATGGGAGCACTCATCGGAGCAAGATTAGCCTCAAATGTGAAAGAGCAATTAGGGAAAAGTTCCATATGAATGTATATTTTTGGTCAGACTCTTCTGTGACACTACATTGGATAAAGGGCGATTTAAATAAATGGAAGCCATTCATCCAACATCGAGTAATGGAAGTACAAGAGAAAACATCACCCGAGTCCTGGAATTATTGTCCTGCACATGAAAATCCGGCGGACATGCTAACCAGAGGAACGAAAATAAATTCCACGAAAGGAATAACGTTAGCTGAACTTGTCAGGACTGAGTGTTCTGTGCATTGCTTTTGCGAACATGATACTGTCTTTACTAGGGTCCTTATCCTCAAGTCCTGAACTGGAACAGGGAGCTGAAAAAATGTTGGCTTTGTTCTGATGTAGATACTGTGCTGGAGAATAACTGCACTTGAAAGGGATTTAAAATCCTCTTTTATTAAATCACTATTATTTACACACTTCCCAACTCGGGAGAGGTACAGAAAGTAAAAGACCACACTTGGGCCTAACTTAACAATCAAATAAATTTAATACTAAAACTAAAATAGAAATCTAATTAAACTTTGCTCACAGAGCAGTTCGCGGAGTTTGGCCTCTAAATAACTGGTGCGTAGCAAGAAATACTAATACTAGCGCACTTCAATTTATTTCAATATGCAATCACGTAGTAAGCACTATGGCTTATAATTTTAGCTGCTAGCTGGTCAGGCGAACGTCGAGCAGTCTGACCGTGATCTGAGACTAAAGCTCTCTCACACTGAGAGGTTTCTACCTCTGCTTTAAATAGTACTTGGCTGTACTTCAAAATTAGCATAAGCTGAAAACGCGCGCTTCTTCTGACGGGAAGTTGAAACAGAGAAGTGATAGAAAGATTTAAATTAAAATAAAACTTGGTTAGTTTAACTAAAACCTTACAAACTACGAAGCAGTGATATGTTGTGGCATGGACCTAAGTGGTTATTACAGAGCATCGATTCATTGCCTAAACTCGTAGAATCAGTAAAAGATTTCAAAGATGATGAATAGCTTGAAGTTCGAAAGGGAGCTGTGGTGAACTCAACAGTCACATGTGAAATTTCCATTGAAAACGAATTCATTAAAAGATATTCATCATTTAGTAAATTAATTAGAACTTCTGCGTGGTGTTTAAGTTTTGTGCACAACTGTAGAAGCAATCTACCATTAAGAAAAGAAAGATTTTTGAGTGCTTCTGAATTACAGAACGCAACAAAGGTGCTAGTCATATGTGTACAACATTCTGAATTTCAACCTGAAATTAGTGCCTGCTGTCGAAACGATCAGTTCCAAGTAATAGTAAGGTTTTATCCTTAAATGTATTTCTTGATGGAGATGGACTTTTACGAGTTGGTGGGAAATTGAGTCTCCCCAATTTTTCAGAAGTCCAGAAACATCAACTGCTTTAAACAAAGGGGCACCATTTCACTAAATTACTCATAGATTAGTATCTTAAAAAATCTCTTCATTCGAGCGTTCAAACAGCACTTTCTCTTATTAGACAATTATACTGGATACCTTCCGGACAAGATAGAGTTAGACGCGTTATAAATAAATGCATGACTTGCTTTCGGACAAGAAACCAAACCATAAACCAAATGATGGCAGACTTGCGCTACAAACTTCAAGGGAACGCAGAATGTTCTTGATAACCTCATTAGAATTTGTAGATCGGATCCTATTCAACGCTTTAGTTCCGAAGGAGGTATAACGTGGAAATTGATTCCTCCTTCTTCCCCGCATTTTGGCGGATTATGGGAGGCTAATATAAAATCAATGAAGAGAATTTTGACAAAGGTCGCCAAAACAACAATTTTAAATTTTGAAGAGCTGTGTATACATCAATTACACAAATAGAAGCTTGTTTGAACTCTCGACCTCTGTCACCTAGTTCGCCTGATCCAGCGGATCTTCAGCCTTCAGCTCCAGGTCATTTCCTAATAGAAACTCCACTTTTGTCGATACCAGAACTGATTAATTCTGTAGATTCTTTGTCCTTGTCTTCTAAATGGACTTTAATTCAAAAACTTTGAGCTAATTTCTGGAACCGTTGAAGTGTAAAATATCTTAATCATTTGCAGACGCGTTCAAAATTTAATCAAGTGAAATCTAATCTCAAAGCAGGACAACTAGTTTTGCTGAAGGACAAAAACAAGACACCTATGAACACTAGCTCGCATTGAAGAGACCTTTCCTGGTCCGGATGGACTAGTACGAGTCGTGGACGTCAGAACATCAGATGGAATCTTTCGTCGAGCCGTCTCCAACATCAGTCGATTCCCATTTCCAGATTATGTTGGACAACCGTCCAACGGGGGCCGGGATGTTCCGGTTTGAATAAAAACTTTTCTCTGCCTCGGAATTGCAACAGTCAGAATTTGACTTTCGACTTGTTTTGATGCAGTTCTAACGCTGCTGAGGCGATGTAGATTAGATTAATTGTTTGGTGTTTTAATAAAATCCCTTTTAAAACTAGACTGATTGTTGATTTAGACAGAAATACCTCTGAACCGCACATATAGAGATTTAGATGTGGCATTTAGTTTCATCGTAAAATTCAGTTAGATGCGCAGTGCAATTCGTGTATTAGATTAGTGTACATTAGCGCGTACAGGTCCCTGGAAGTAAATAAATAATCGAATTTACTTGTGAATAGTAATAATTACCAACAAAGTTTGGTCAATGTGTTTAATTAAGCAAAATAAATTGAAATCCTAAACTCTAACGTAATGTCATGCCATACGAAATGCGTGAAATTACGCGGATTAAAAGTTTTATTAGCAATGAGATTTGGTAAAGGTTTAAAATAATTTAAAATAACGATTACTGTTATCTATAAAATATATTCATTATTTATTACATCAAACAAATTACATTACACGCAAACACCTTAAGGCGACAGAAAATTGCAAGCAAATTACATTACAAATACAATATGATTGCATTTCTAACAAGCAGCAAATTCCAAAAATCAAATAGAGTGTTATTACATTTTTTAACAAATTATTTATTTTTTCAGGAAGAACTTCTATGGCATTTGGAGTTATGAAGGGTTTTTTGAATTTTTACGTTTGCGGAGATTCGAGTTACAATTGCTAGTACAATTATGATACTGAAATCCTTGATTACCTAAATTAGAATCCTAATGAACACATTCTCTTAGACTTATTTCAATACCTGGAACTTTATTGACTGAAATAAAATCTTTCTTGCAGACAGTAAATTTATTTCTTTTTTAGAATTGTTTTAAAATGCCATGTTTTGTACCTAGTTACATATTTTTTTCTTTTTCCTTAGAAATTAAAACAGCTTGCTGGCTGTCACCTTACTTCTAGTATTCTTATACGAACAATTTTTCATTTGCAATTGAAAATTTTAACTTCGAAAGCGGTAACATTTCTTCCGCTTGCTTATTTAATACTGTTTAGCAGAGCTTCCAGCTTTTTGAATATTTTCTGAGACTTCGTCAAGTGTTAAAGAAGAGGCTTCCTTTGTTTTCTTCATCATCTTCCATTACAATATCAGTGAAATCTTTTGCTGTTCTTTTTTCATCATCGGTCATTTCTGCTTTAGAATTATGTTGTTCTGCTTCTATTTGCCCTGCACTCTTATTTCTGTTTTTGATTGGACCTGCAACATTTATTTCCTCCAGTCTTCATTCGAATCGCTGTTTCAAATTTCCATACATCATACTGTCATCATTCATTGCATCTGCATCCTCAACCTCGCTATAACTGGACATCATTATTAGACAGATTTCTTAATACAGGAAAATTATTTTCACTTGTAGTTCCTGACAAAGTATCAACTCGCAAGTAAATCCTTAAACCTACTTTAACATTACAACCAAATATAGTTTCAGATGTGTTGTGATCTATTCCAGGGTAATGTCTTCTATTTTTCATAAGTCAAATGAATTTTATTCCGTCTAACCACTTTGTTGTATTGCTTGTTTGAAGTCAAGAGGATAACATTTCTTCAGTGCATTGGTTTGCTTTTTCAGCTGAGTCTTGTGACTGTCTTGGCTTTCCAAGAACAATTTTGAGTTTATTCCACATTTCACAAACTTCTCCAAAAATTTTAATTCCAAATTTTTGGCTACTGCCACTTTGCAAGATGCAGGATGCTCCAAATGTTGTGAACACATGTAACAGATGATGAGCAACTTCGTCGGCTCGTTTTTTTTTAAACATTCTTAATTGAATCAATTTCATTAAGCCGTCGTGATAAACCATAATACACTTAACAGCGTAGTATCAAAATACTATGCAGCTTGTAGATCAGTCATAATTCTCAGATTCGAAGTGTTTGTTGGCGGCCCGAAAAAATGCAGGGACCACCTCCATTTTAAAATAAGCATGCAACTGATTTTATCTAGCTGCTGCCAACAAGCAAAAACAAACTCTTACGCTTGCAACAGTTATCATATGTTTGCACAATACTATACGGGAAAAACATAACGCACGTAATGGCAAATTTCAAACTGAACGTGTTGTAAATTATTACATTTATCGTTGATTGTTGCAAATTTTTAATAACAACAAGTTAATGTTCTACTAAATTATTTAATGCTAACAGGGTTGCCACGCTACCTGGAAAAACGGGAAAAGTCAGGGAATTCGAAAATTGACGAAAAAAGTCAGGGAATTCAAATATTTTAGTCTAAATCTGGAAAAGTCAGGAAATTTCATACAGCGATCCCCCAAAAAAGCGAGTTTCGCGCCAACGTTGGAAGCCGATCACTTTCTTGGCGCGCGTCGAGCAGCTGGCATAGAGCCAATTCTTGCAGCTCCAAACAGATCTTTTACAAAGGCAAAGCAAGTTTCCAGCAACTTTGTTCTGAGTAACCTCGAGAATAGAAATACTCGCATGCGAATGTGGAGTACAGATTGCACTAAAGAAAATACGTATTATTGTATCAAACAAAATCGGTTTAATCCTAGTATAGCGGTACCATGGAGGTTAGAATAGCCTCGGTGTACGGTACACACGGGATTTGGCGACATTACAATGAGTAGCAAACAGGCCATTTTGGTGTTGGCGGCAATTTTCAAAATCGTGCCAAGACCGTAGCGTATAATAGGATTTTCCCGCAAAATCTTTTAAATACTTTTTTTTTCTTTTTAAGAAATGCCTTATTTGTTATTTTGCAGTTTAAAAAAAAAATCAGTCATCTAGGCTAACCATTTAATATAACTATATTCGCCAAAATATCGTTGATTATTGTAATTCAGTTTTTTAATTATTTTAATGTTATTCATATCATTTAATGTTGCTTCTTCCCCTTAAATTTATTTATTATTAGTAAATAATACTTTCATATTTCAGGAAATTTTCGCTGGCATGATCCTGAAACTAATTCTAGCAGTATGATGACATAACATCACGAAATTCAATGCACACATTTTCTGCTTATGTATTCAGCTAAATAAATATAAAATACCTAAATTTAAAAATATCATTAAATAGATTTCTTTCTTTCGTTTAGCTGCAAAATGTCAGCCAAAAGAAAAAAAAAAAGACATTTTTTTTATCCACATTGAGCAGATTCTGATCTGAATTCTTCAGTGGAGAAAACAACTCTTATTATAGTTATAATAGTAATCTTTGAGGATAATATATAAGTCATATATAATTGGCAAATTTTTGTGTTTTTAAGTGGTACCATAATTAATTTACCTCTTAGCACAGCCAAAGTGCATTATTCGTATAGACTTGAATTTTCTTAAAACTCACCTGGAAAAGTCAGGGAATTTCATTTTCCTGTTTGAGTGGCAACCGTGTGCTAAGTAAATTTAATATTTAATTGATTATTAATAATACGAAATTCTAGTAAATTATTTATTTAACCGGTTTATTGTGTCATTATTAATAATAACGGATTGACCGCATTGTTTGTAACACACATATATCATTATTTTATTCGAAACATTTCGATATATTAAAGATTTAGAATTGATTTCTTCTACTATCCTGACATTTCTGTTTGATGACCTTGTATTGGTATTAAGGGAATGTTGGATATTTATATTAAGAATACAACTGTTTACTTCCATCAATTTTATTTTTACATTTTAGGTAATCCAACCAGGCAAACCATACTTTTATTTGGAATGTCGAGTTGACAAGATACCTATCTTTAAGGCTGTGAGTAAGGTCCGAATTCCTGTACAGTTTGCGAGGTATGCTACAAAAATTTTTCTATTTATATAATTTATTTAAAAAGCGTTTTGTATTCCTGCTTAATATGGTGTTTCACAAAAGCTATATTAATAGCCTCTTGTTTAATTTGTTCGTCATAAGAAAGAAGCAACATTTTGGCTTAGTTGTTTCAAGTTTCTTCTTGGAACATCAGGAATATAGACGTATATAACAACTGTTCAGAAATTAACCTTTGAAAGGTTAAAATAAAGAAAAAGTACATCTATAAAAGGATAAAAAGATTGCACACATAACTAATTAACACATGACCCGCATAATTACCATCAAAATTAAGGCTTTTGTCATACAATATCACCATCTCGTGTATACCTTAATCAAAGAAGGCACGTGGCCGCCATTGAACTTAGCCCCTCCGGAATATATCTATCAGAATCTCATTGCTGCTAAATCACTGAGAGCCGAACCATATTCACATGTTTGTAAATAAATGAATCTTGTGTGAGGTTCATTGTGGAACATCTCCCATCGATGCTGCTGGAACAGCACTTGTGTATATGCGACTGTGTATGAGCGTGTTTTGTCGTGGACTGATGAACTGTTTGAGGTCAGGTCAACCTACATCGTCTCTTCTTCTGAGTCACCTGTTGAGGCGTTTTAAAAAGTTCGTGGTATGCTTTTCCACTAATAATCGTACTAGGGTACATAAGTTCTGTCAGCAACTACTATTTATGACCCAACAGTTAATCCAAATGTAATTCAAAAGTGGCAATAAGTGTCTAGTTGAGTAATGTTCGTTATAGCTTTTTGAGTTTTGTGTCATATACTTCCACGCTTTCGATTTTTCTTTTGTCTGCATTATCTTAAAGTGAACCTGCCTTTTACTTCTTGTTATGATCTTATTACACAAAGTGTTGTCATCTGTATTGTAACATTCCGCTGTGTATATTTGCATAATAGGCAAGAAAAGCATACGCACTGAAAGCAGGAAAAGCATACGCATACGTAATGGCAAATCTCAAACTGAACGCTTTGAAAATTATTACGTTTACCTTTCATTGTTAAAGATCATTGATAACAAATGTATCTTCATGTGATAAATTCTCATAAATTATTTAGCCGTTTCTTTTTGCTATGATTAATCATTACCGGTTATTATTAATAATAACCGATTAATCGCATAGTTCATAATATATTTTTATGAATTTTAGATATTTGTAAATAAATTTAGTGAAATTATATGTAAAATTGTAGTATCTCTTGCATAATATAACATAAAAGCATCAAGAGAGTGAAGCTTCGCCAAAAAAATCAGGTTACAGGAGCAATTCAAGTTAACATTGAGGTAAATGCCTATACTGCCACGGAGAGATAGAGCCTACCTAGCAGTGGTTTTGGCGACTACTTTTTCCGCCAAGTTTAAGGAGAAATCTCCAAAAGTCGCCAGTCTTGGCAACATTTTTGTCAGACGCCTGTGCAACTATAACTTGGGCTACCACTATATAACTGTAACCATACCTGACCCTATGTCGCTGTAATTGTGGATGCCTTTTGGAAATTTGCCAGTGGCTGGGGAAAAACTATATAAGACTGTAATGCACTGAGGCTTTGTTAATTGTCGTGTGTTTAACATTCTTAGTATTTTGAAGTGTAACTACTGTTTGTCTTATGTCATACTGTACTAGTACTTTTGTGAAAAGTTTCAGAATTGTAAAATGTTTTTGTTTTGGGGGGTGGGGAATAAATTTTATCAAACTATCATCGGCTTTCTGTGCAATTCAATCCATTACGAACCCGTATGCATGAAACAATATTTGTTATATATAAATCATTATATTGCTTAAAAAATTTCGATATGTTCAATGTTCCGGATTGATTTCTTTTATGCATTCCTTTTAATGACCTCGTACTGATTGACAGTATATGTGGTGTTTATATTAAGAATAAAATTTGTTTATTTCAAATAAGTTAAACATTCGGCACAGTTCGTGATACTTTGTGAGAATTTTGGGGTTCCTTTTTGGGCAAAACATATTTCAAAATCGTAATATCATAGACTATTATTCATCCACCTTTCAGTAAATTCATTAAACAGTTTGGAATGTAACATGAATATGAGCCATTTTCCATTAAAAATTCTTCGAGACTACATCCCTTCCCTTAAGCAGATAGCCGTTCCATCTGTTCTCATAATCGAAGTAATACAAATACACATAAAATCTTAATATGCAGTACTCATACATGGATTTCAACTGCACACTGTCTTTCAGCCTGCAAAAAACGAACTACACCAAAAACTTCACATTTGGCGAGACGATCAGTTAAACCAGTCATTGTTTTTCCTTCACTATATACCAGACGCTGAATATAACAACCGACCGTTTCGGTTTGCATGAGCTGACATCTGACAGCTTACTTCATGTACTCATACCATGCCAAATGTAGATTGATTTTCATGTAACCTATGAACAATTAGAACAGAGTAGTCATGTTTTTGGTATTTTTATAAACATTACCTATGTTAGGGAATGAGATCCGTCGAAAAGATATAGTGGACTGTATTTGATTATAAAAAGTTTATTTATAAATGGTAAGGCACAGGGGCCGTAAAGATAAGAGCAGCACGCTCTTGTCAGCGCTGATGGCTGTTACACAATATGGCGTAGGAGCCTAAGGTCAACCG
>KK116814.1:170101-188118 GCA_000611955.2 Stegodyphus mimosarum | reverse complement strand
GTATTCGGAAGCTTCATTTAAAAAATTTTAAAAAAATACAAAATATTATTATTTTTCCAAAATTCCTTTTTTAAAAGGAGTCGAAAGGATTAAAGTTCAACGTGTCCAAAAATCAAAGGAAAATAAACAGCACATTTTTTTAAAAAATTCCGCTGAAAAGGTGTTAAGTTCACCTTCCTAAATAAATTCGTATTTAATCGATTTATTGAAATACGAAATTTATTTTAAGTTCGTTAAATAGCTTAGTGTCTACGCTTCACGACGATGTAAAATGAAATGTATGGAGTGAAATCTCGCTTTCCTGTAGCCCATTATGTCTCAAAATGACGCGATTTGGTCACAAAACATAAAATAAAAAAAATCTAATTCGAATTTCGAAAAAATCGCTTCGAGGTGCACTGGCTCTTGTGTAGATATACCTATGTACCAAATTTCGTGGCCCTGGGTCTATTAGCTTACTCGCAACATGAACGAAAGACACACACACACACACACACACAGACTCTTTGTTTTATTATATGTAGAGATATACATGTGCGAAAAATTATCTGGCTCCACTGTTTAATTAAAACAATGCTTTTTTGAGAATGTAGTATTTTTTAGATTAAGTCATACTAAAATGTGTTAAAATTTTTTGAAGTTGCTGACTATATTAGATCATTATATAGAGTTTCTGTCAATATTACCTGTTATATATGATATTTATGAACAATTTTATTTGCTATTTATGAAGAATTAAATGTCAAAAAGACTGGAAGAGTTCAGTGTTAAGTAATGTCAGTTTGAGATGCATATCTAAAGAAAGTTAGAAGGTGTTAAGGTTAGAAAAGTTAAGTTGGGTCATTATTTGGAACTCTTGTCAGTTTTTCCTGTTATGCAGAATTATATTTGCTAAGTATAATAAATATCATTCTCTAAAAGCTGTAAAAGTTCAGTGTTTGTCAATTTGAAATGCATATCTTTCAGCCTAAGTTAGATTGAATATGTTAAAAATCTTTGAGATTCATAAACAATAGCAATGATACTGTTCAGAAAAATATTCTGAGCTGGAAAAAAGGGAACAAACTTGCATTTCGTACCAGAATATTAATTCTATGTGTATTATAGACATCTTTGAGTTCTTCTTCACAAATATGGCTATAATTCGATTTTAAAATGATACATTACAGTGCGGATATTCTGGGAAACTGGGAAAAGCTTACATTTGAAACGGCAAAAAATAAACTAATGATTTTGAAAGCCAAAATAAATCTATGTTCACTTCAAGGAACAAACATGCTGATTAGTGGAAATACAAAGGATATTCTTAGCGAGAAGCGGATTGGTCATTAAGGTTGTATTTGTTTGCCTTCGGAACACAAATGTGTCACACTTTGGAAACATAAAGGTGTAATGCGTTTTGGGCATGTTGGAACAGGCATGCGCAATCGTCTAGACTAGTGACATCATAGTGGTTTCTGCTGCACAAGGTCAACTAGATGGATTCAGAGGACAAAAGCATGGCTTTATGGTAAAGTGCATGTCTCCCAAGTAAGAGGTTAAGAGTTCAAATCCTAGCTGTAGTCTTATTTTTAAAACTCCCGTAATTACATAAAATTTATTCATTAAAAATACGATATTAAATAATAAAATCAATTCAAATGATTAATAAGTAAAAAGATAAAATAAAGATGTTCTAAATAATTTAAATTAATCACATATTAAATAATTAAAGGAAAATAAAGCTGATGTCATTCCGAAACACGAGGTTCAAGAGATTGTTGCCACAAAAAAGTTTGAAAAATATTATGGTTACCACAAAATAAAAACGAAACTTTGGAAAACATGACGTCATTTCAACCTGTCCATCACCCGAACACCTCTGTTACCATTGCGGTGAGGGAAGCTTCATTTTGCATTTCCCTGGCAAGTAGTGCTTTCTCAATCTCACTGTTGAGCAATGCAGCTTCCAAACAGTAGGCATTATGACCTAGGGAGCCAACTTCTATGATAACCGAACTGCTATAATATTATACAACTACATCTGCTCCACCTCCTTGTCGGAAATCCTGAAGCACTCTTCCATGTTTAGTTCAGATTGTCCAAGATTACCTACGTTATGTGAAAACACTTCAACGTCCTCTACACCTGTCCATTATGGAGCATGTCTAGGAGGAGATGAAATGTGACTTGCCATGATGCTGCAATATTAAAGATTTAGAAATGCTCTCTATCAGGCGTTTATTTGACTCAGTGCCAGGCTGTGTTGCAGTCTGTATCGCAGCATCCTGTAGAAGAGGACTAGACATAAGTATCTTTATATCTATTGAATTTCACCCGAGTCCAGTGCATCCTTCTTGCTGCACTAATTGCCTCAACCAGGAGTGTATATTGGGTATCGCGTACTTTTCTATAAAATAATCATTCGTGTGAAATTTACAGTCTAATGCATATTTCTAATTTTGAATATCACTATGTAGTAATTCTTATTCTGTTTCTAATATTCGCAAACAGGCTTGGTAAAAGTTGCATGCGATCAGAACTTGATTTTTCAGTGGGTAGTTTCCTAGAGAGAATGAGTTATTTATGAATGACACATTGTTTTGAGAGATTATATTTCTGCATAGTTTAAATACAGATTTTTTTTTCTTTTACAGGACTTTGATGGTACAAGAAGAAGTACTTGATTTACCAAGGCACATCATTGATTGGAGAAGATGTGGTTATTCCATATCTGAAGAAGTAACATGGGTTGAAGAATTTAGAAAAGCATTTAAAAAATATGCTCCATAAAAAGAGGAAACTTAAATCTGCAGGATTTCACAGCTTGTTAAACACTGGGGTATCGTCGTCTGTTAAATGTTGTGTATTCACATATACATTTCTTTTCCAGCTCGGTGTTTTTGAACTTTTCTTCATTTCATTTTAAATATGTAACTGTTTGCACTTCATTTTCATTTGAATACAAATTGTTTAGCTATTTGTGCTTCATTGTTATTTGACTATAAATTGTTTCCAAATTACTTTAGTAGCCTGTTTTTTTGTTAAACTAAAGTAGCAAGTTCAAAAATAAAATTTAAATATATACATTTTCAGTATATCATGGTAAATACTAAGAGGCAGAAAGTAACTAATAAAATAAAAAAAGGGGGGCACCAGTTCAACATCTTTGCCCAGTTGCTGACCGTCAAAATTTAGCATGCATGAATCGTATCTTGGAAGGATATTTCTTATGTTTCAACATACTTTTTTACTCATTGTCGGACATTTTAAAGAAACGTGCCCCCCCTCTTCCAAAGATTGATCTTGCAGATAAAAATATGTTCAAGTGCCAAGTTTTTCTGAAATTGTACAAAAAATTCTCTAGTTAATAAAAGTTGGCTAAAATTTTCAACTTTCCCTCCCCCCTCAAAAAAAAATTACAGGGTAAATTTCTGATTTAAATTACTCTTGGACATCATGATAACATTTATTCTTCAATAAATGATAAATACTGTAAGAAAGTAATAGTGCTCAGTCACTAAAAGCCGAATGTGCTAAAATTAAATTAAAGCCAAGTAATGTTTTATGTGTACACCTGCAAAAGGTCCCTCGGAATTGTATTTTTGGGCTTATTTTCTGCATGTTAATAACAGTTTTGCTATTTTTTTAGTCTGGTTATTTTAAATATTTCTCCGACATCTGAATTACCTTTAATTCAGGTACTTAAATTTAAAGAAACACTGTCAGTCTCTTCATTAATCTTTAATGTATTACATTTTCTGCAGAGTCCAGTTATAAAATCGTAATACTCATAGAGTTATAAATTATATTTACATTTTGAAAAATACCACTAAGTGCATAATAATGGCAGTGTCACTTTCCACTTTCAGCATCCGAGTTATCTCAGAATCAAAATATGCCCCAAACATACAATACGTAACATACTGCACCACATGCATACAGAGAATAAGATCGACGCCGCTCCAACTTAGGGCAGCAAATAATGTTTTTTCTGGTTTAGCTGCTTCTATTTCATAACAAGAGTGTGCATCGCAAGAGCAATGCAATAGTATATTTTACTGTTTTACTCCACTAACGTTTGTATTTATTTGAATAGTTATTATGGACTGATATTATTTTTATATTAGGATAAAAATATTTTTTACCCATGGATAAATGGTTGAATTTGAGTAACAAAGGTATGATGCAAATGACAATGCTTCAAAGGTTTTTATTTCCAAAAAATAAAAAGCCATGCATTGTAGCTCTAATTAACTGAACTAAATATATTTTGTAAGGAATGTGGTCTTTCTATTGTAACTTGTGACCCAACTTCAATACGACTTACTGCTAAATCTTAGACTTAAGAAGGGTGTAAATGACCCTTTATTTTAAACTAAAACAGATGAACATGAGGCACACCCGGTGCTTACAAACCAACCAGCATTTATGGTGAGAACTCAAAGCATACCTCAAGATACATACCCCCCCCAAAAAAAATTGAGGGAGGCATGTAGAAAAGATTTAAATGAAATAAGCAAAATGTTCACTTTTAATACACGGATGGAAGCAGTATGGTGTGATATTTGTTGTCATCAGAGTAAGATTGCTATAATAAAATTACACAAACGCTAGAACATGACATTACACAACAGGAATATCTATCCTGAGGGAAATACATTTGCTGTGTAATGCTCTGAGGTCTTATTCCTGAATTAAGTCCAGATGGAATTCAAAATATTTATTTCCCCTTTTGTCGGGATATCTATTTTTCAATGTACACATTTTGCAATTGCTTTTGGAAAGATCACAAAACAGAAGTCTTTAAAATGTAAGACAAATTCCCAGGAACTCGGATGTAATAAGGCAAGAAATTGCAGAAATCGTTCAAGAAACAGCAAGGATAGGTATTATGAATTTTCAGCTTAAGAAAAGTATACATGCAATGAAAGCAAGAATTTAGAAATCATCATTTTTAAAACAAAAGTTTGATCTGTTCTTATACACGACTTGAATGCAGTGATTATAAATATTTTTGCTTGGATAACAACAAATAAAACACTATTCTGCTCAGGCAATGCAAGTATATATATTTCTTGTCT
The DNA here is from genome assembly GCA_000611955.2 of Stegodyphus mimosarum. Lineage (NCBI taxonomy): Eukaryota > Metazoa > Arthropoda > Arachnida > Araneae > Eresidae > Stegodyphus > Stegodyphus mimosarum. The sequence goes on along the minus strand of KK116814.1, from coordinate 183,055 downwards.
CTATTTTTTTCATAATTGGGTAGTTTTTTTTTTTTTTGACCAGACTTATAATTTTACCATTTTTAAATATAAATCTTAAAATTCCAATTTTCATTCATCAGTTATTTGTTTGAATTTTATTAAAAGAAAGATGTCAAGTACATCAAATACCTATAGAATATAACGACAAAAATTATAAACAACTTTTGTTCCATTACCATTTTATTCAACTTAATATAACAGAATTACATAGCACAAAAAAGTATATAATTTTCTCAGATAAATGCATAACTCTTATTTCAAATACAGTTGGAATCTGAATGAAAATAATATAAGTACTAGATAATTAAATATATATATATATGTGTGTGTATGTATGTAAAATATACTTACAATGAATGAAGAGCATGACTATTTACAAAGAATTCTTGTGTTTTATATGGACTAGCAAAGGGAAACAAACAAAAAACTTAAAAAAGAAATAACAGATCTATCACTTTTGATATTTTAATTTATGAAACAAAATGTAAAATTGCCAGTTTCACATTGTTAATATATACAATACTCAATAATCAGTTATTATCTCAATCAGTTATATTTATTATACTTTAGAACTAACTCTAAATTATTTATAATTCAATAAAAGTGGCTGTGCCATATGTTAAATTAAGTATTTTCTACAAATAATGCTGAATTCAACAAGTCACTAAAAGCAGCTAAATTATTGATTTCTATTTTCATTTCTTAATTATATGACATTCATTTGATAGATCCAATGAAATTATATGTATGTATAATTCAGTGTGTTAAACCTGCACAAAAACTGTCAATGTGATTCAGTTAGCATATGTATACACAGATAAACAATAATTACTACCAGTTGGAGTTTGTGCAAATATAATAACTCATGATGTAAATTCTGAATGAAGCATTACAGAATATCTTGTGAAATTTTAAGCAATGAGAAATAGATTTCGCAAATAATGTGGTGATATATACAGCTAAAACAAAGTAACTATAATATAAATTCAGAGATATAAACACAAATTGTCTAACCTATGTTTTCAGGAAGGTGAAAATCAACTGTGTGAATAATTATTCAGTAACTAAAAGATTTTCAATGAACTGTAGTTCGACAGTCAAGTGTAAAACGGTTTCTAAATTTCTGTTAAATGTGAAGTTTATTTAAACTAGCATATTTATTGAATATGTTACATGAAAGAATTACATGTGATTTGTTTATATAACTTTAAAAAGAATGTTTACTGATTATAATCTACCTTCAAAGCACTAATATGATAAGATCTAGCATTTTAGGTTACTTTATGCTTATCTAAATCAATTACCTAAAAATTTAAATGAAATCAGCATACACTATATATTTATAAATTCATACATGACTAAGCTACAGCAGGAACCTTGATTTCTAAAAAAATTATAAACTGATACACTATTGCATTTAAACATTTTTATTCCCTAAATATAAGCCCTACAGAAAATGCAAAACAGTTATGTTGTTATTCCAAGCATGTTTCTTTACATAAGATCTGATCATCAAGATTTATTTATTAATAGCAATTAAAGTACTGTTCCAATTCCTTTGATCAATGGCTAGTTTACATGAATGACCAACTTTTACAAACTGTCATTTTAATAAAGTTATGACTAGCAAATGCTAGTATGCTCATAAAAACTATTCAAATTTCTCAAATTTTTGTACTTTCTACATGAAAAAAAAATGTTGCATTCAAAATATGCATGCTTTCTGATTTCACGAACAAAGATTGCCTGCTAAATGATGGATATATTTAAAAAGTAGAACTAACACTACTCCATTTAAACGAATTTTATTTGCACTACTTATACAACTATCATACAGTGGAATATGGAATAGTTATCACTGTTTATCAACCATAAACAATTATTTAGCAGCAATTTTTCTACTTAATTCAACTGAAACTAAATTTATTAGTCTAATATTTATGTATTCCATTTGCCACAAGTATGTTGGATTTTAAATGAGAAAGAAATATCAAGCAACTGAAATTTTCTGAAATCTGTTGTTCTCAATATCCCCCAATTAAAATGGGATTTAATACTGCATGTTTTGCTGTTTACATAAATTTATTCACATATGTTCCAAAGTAAAGTTTGCTGTTCAGGAGGCTGGCTGAGTGCAATTTTGAATACTGTTATTTGATCAGCACATAATTTATTAGTTGCTTTGGCCACAAAGTTATGTTCCATTCAATATGAGTGCAATTTTGAATACCGTTATTTGATCAGCACATCATTTATTAGTTGCTTTCACCACAAAGATATGTTCCATTCAATATGAGTAAGCACTTATACCCATATTCATATAAAGCCATTTAATCACTTTTTTTGGTATTCATAGCTGCATGACATAACTTTTCAGCATTTCTTTTGACTTTTGCTCATGAACTGGACATGTTCAATTTAAGGCAACTACTTTTATGAATTTGAAATCAAAATTTAGCTAACATATATATTTTACATTAAACAACTTTATTCATAAGTAAGCAAAAATGTCAACCAGTAAGTCTTAGTACAAAATTCTGAGAAAGAATATATTTTATAATATTATTTAATTCAGAAAGATACATATTTGATAAGGTTTAAGTAATAATCAGTGAGGTATTTCTTAAGAACCCAGAATTACAAGCATTCCTATACCTTAATATCACACTAATATACAAACCCAAAACTTACACAATTAAATAAAATACAAAGAAAACAAATACCACAAATTTAAACCATATATACAATATGGAAACTGAATAAAAAATGCTTGCATGTTATCCATATGAACTTGCATAAAATATTACATTTTGCTTATACATGTAATTTCATGCTCTAAAGCAATGAATAATTAGAAAATGTTAAACATTAAACTATTTAAATGTGTATAACCTGTATTATTGTAATACTAAAAATCTGAATAAATAACCTTGCATGGGGTTGTGTCATAAATAATATTAAGGTAAAAATAACAAAATGCACATAAAATCTTATGTCTACAAACTGTTTCCAGCCACACTTTTGCTCCTGGAAAGTACTGAAGAATGGCACGAAAAATAATATTAATAAATTAAAATTCATTATTAACAAACCATTTATACAACAATTTGATAATACCTACAGGTACACTCCTCTTTCTATATACATACACCCAAAAAAAAGAATTAATAGAAAATAAGCTGAATTCTAGTAAACTTTTGTAACCAAAATTTAGTGTAATGTAAGAAAAGGGCACAAAAAACATAAGGTAATTTGTATATATAATATACTATATTCATAATAATCCTGTGTGAAGGACTTTGGTAAAAAGGACAGCTCAGAAGATTATGTGGGATGCATGAAAGGTGGCTACAGAATTTATTTCCTTCAACAGTGATTCAAAGTATGTTTTTTCTATAACAAAGTTTTCCTACACAAAAAAAATTTCTTTTATTTAAAAGTTTCAGCACAGAAGAGAAAGCAGATTTTTTTTTTTTAAATACAAACATTAACTTTTTACACGGCCCACAGCTAAAAGACCATTAGAAAAGTAGCAAAATGTTCCCTCCTCTTAAGCATAATGTTCAGCAAGATATAACCAATTAATACTTCAGAACTAACTACAACGTTAAAACTCCACTGCTAGTTCCTACACATTTTGCCACATCATTAATTCCTTCATAGTTTTTTTTTTTTACAAAACACCGTAACTTTCAATAACATGTACTTTCTTTTTACTGTAATGTTTGATTTTAATATAGTCACTATCGGAAAACACACAGCCTTGCGTGATTATTTTTGTATCCCATGGACACAACTATGGGGATTATATTCGTTAGTTTGGAAAAAGAGCTTCCTTTTCTTTCCAGTGTTTACTTTTACTCATACTACTTATACAGTTCCAATTGTGACTACTTATTATGGGTCATTAAAAATGCATACAAGTGATGCAAATTTCAGGATTTCAATTATATCAGCTGTGCAAGAAGCTGCACATTAACTATTTCCATAGAACTGTGAAATGCTGTTGATATACATACTGTGTCAAGCAAATAAAAACAGCAAATTAATGCCAAGATTGATTTTATGATTTCTTGCTAAATAGCTAGTGAAACTTTGGTTAATACATCAGTTAAAACAATGCTCAACAGCCCAGGCAAATGACCAACCATGGCAAAGCACATCAGGGCTATCTGCCTAAGGAGAGGGAGGCTTTCACGGAGAACTTCCTAAGAGAAACTAGCTTATATCCACATTACAAGCTGTACTTGGAGTGAATTCACAAACTATCACAGTTTACACTAAACTGCCATAAAACAAGATGGCTATACATATCCATTAAAGGAACAGATTTTTCTGCATGGACTGTGAAATATGTGCTTAGAGTTTCGAATGCACGAACAACGAATGTAGATGATTTTCTTAATGCATGAATAAAGAAAGTGAATAATTTTCATTGCTTATTTGTCTGTTAACATTCTTCGATGTAATGAGGGTAGAAAATATTCAATTAATTTTCAAAAATACCCTGGAAGTTCTAAATTTAGAAAATGATAAAATACTCCAATGCAATTACTCCATACCCATTTTTTGAAAAAATCCTAACATATAGTTTCACATATAGTTTCTATTAACTAATGTCAATTTAATATATTTAATACAATTAACAATATCCAATCTGAAAACTGGACTGCTGACAATTAACAAGTAGATTTAAAACAGGTTATTTCAACATACATTTAATTTATTATAGTATCATTTTTCTAATAGGACGTTTTGCTGCATCAGGACCAAATAAAAAGTTAAATTTTACATTTTTACAACAATTTTCATAAAATTTTCAACATTTATTTAGAGGAATTCTGTAACAGAAAATATATACATAAAAGAAAATAAAGCCACCTTTTATGAACACCCTGTAAGTTGAGAAGCTAACAGATGAGGAAAACAATAGCAGATGCAAATTTAAAGCATATAAAATGAAATAAAAATTATCGGTTTCAAATTCATAAAATTATTTGAAAGTTAGTAAGCCATAATCTGAGTCTGCTTGTCTGAGTAAACCAGAATTTTTTTTTAAAAATCAAAGCATTATTTCATACAATAATAAATAATTCATGCAATCCAATAAAGATATGAAGATTAATTTGACTGTAATTCCCATATTTGTCTTGTTTAAAATTACAAGTAACTTTGAAGTCTTTTTTTTATTTTACATGCATTTGTGGGTTTTTTTTAAATGATGCACTTAGTAAAACTGAATGGGATTTGCAATAGAACTAGCTTCCCAGGAATAAATAAACCACAACCTCTGTAGCTATTCATTTTGCTTCACAATTGAGGATATCTTACCTTCTTAATTTTACACAATTTTTGTTCAGACTAGATGACACTTGTAAAAGCATAAGACAGGATTCTCACTCTAATCAAATATTCTTGATTACAGTGAAAGAAGCTGATATCAGGAACAAGAAAATGAATCTTAAGACTTAATGCCATGAAATTACAACTGATGTTATATTAGCACAGGGGGAAAAATTGGATTTCCGAAAACATTATAATTTCTCTATATTCTTTATAAGAAATATAATTATTTACTTATTTATTTATTACAAGTACTAAGGAAGACAATGAATGAAAACAAAATGATGATCATGAATTAGAAAAGAAATAGTTGAGACTACGATTTCAAGTCACTACTTCTGTTCTTATTTAAAACTCTTTCTTTGAATTATTCAAATTAGATCATACGTACATTAAATTTTGATAACAGAAATTACACAGCAGATCTTCAATTATCTACACAGCTTCACTTTCCCCCTTGGTAAAGTAAAAAAAAAAATATTTAATAATGTTTTTCAATTCTGTTTTAGAAGCTGGTTAATTTGGATAAAATGTGTCACATGCAGATTGCCTAAAACATTTGAGAAATGCATAGCCTGTAAACATAAATGAAAATTAACTGCATACTGCCAGAGTCTTTACAATTTGAAACCCCTTTTGAAATGATGCAGGGATCTAATCCTTAAATTGCATTGTATTTTTTATATTTTTGATACTTCATAAATATGATTTTAATTTTAAAAATCACTTCTGGAGCCAGCTATTAACTCACAGACCATTCTTGAGATATCTGTGGCCCATTTGTTGTCGTACTGCAAAGTCTGACTTGTTTACTTTGTAAACCATTGCTTGCTAATAAGGAGAGCTCTTTTTGAAAATAAATTTAATAACTGTGATGCCATTATGTCAAATGAACTTGCACTTAAGAAATTTTTACCTGTAGCTAGTTTAACTGTAGCTGGTCACTTTCCATTAACCTTTTAGTATGTATTGTGTTTTCTATGCATGAATTTAAAGAAATAAGTTTGAATTTTCCTTCAGCATAATATGCTAGTATGCAGAATTATTATTTGGATTAGGTACTTACAAATAATTGGAGGATAAGATTGTCAAATAAGTTGTGGCTCTGGTTTGTCTGAATAGCTGCAGTTCTACTGTACTTCCTCAAATGAAATTATTTAGCTTGAAAACTTATTTTAGAGATAACCATATATATTAATCATAATATGTATATACAGAAATTACTTCAAATATGTTTAGTACAAGAGTTGCATTCCAAAAGCTGGCATAAATACAGGAAATAACAGTAATATTTTTAAAACAGCTCATCAGTTTATGGAATGAAAAACAGGCCTATATCTCATTACTTTTCAGCTAGAAACATAAAATTTGCACATATTCTTAATTTTATAATGTGAAATGCAATAGAACATTACACAATTAAGCTATTTTTGAATGTAAGAAAAAGACAACTATACATACAAAAAAAAATATCTACTCTTAACTAAACATTTACTAAAAGCTGTGACTTCTGATATTCTGAGAAGAATTTTTACTGCTTCTTAATTCTCTGAGTAAATTTTTTTTGTTTGGATTTGCTAGTAAAAAACTGTATTTAATGAGCATTTCTTTGTTAATTTTGTATACTTATTTTACTCTTAGCTTTCATAATCTTCTAATTTTCCAGTCTAGTATGATATCTAGATAATTAAGCAAAATAAGAAAGCAAATTATTTTTAATAGTAAGGTAATATTGTTTTATCATGCTGGGGATTACAGCGAATCATCAAATGTCATGAAAATAAAAATGCTCATGGCACTTATGAGTGTTAACACATTAGTTAGCTCCTGGAGAATTTTAAAAGAAGGCTGTAATTTTCAAATCCTGTTAGTCAAGTAGTATTAAATGCTCTGAAATAAGTAAATTGTTCTGAAAATGTTCAATATAGGCATGAAATGACAGCCACTCCATTCTAAATTTACTTTTCTACAGCTCACAGACAAATATTGGTTGATTATACGTACATTATTATCTATTAAGAGAAATTCATGCCAACAGTTACTTTAACAGTTACAGAGATTCCAGATCTCAAGGTTTGTAGTTATAAGCATTTAAAGACTCAAGTCAAAGTCTAAACCTCAATTTCATAGAAAGCTAATTCCCAATTTCTTCATCTTTGCATTTGACAATATGTCGTATCTTAAGCTTCCTATGCAGAACACCTTGAACTCAGGCCAAACTTGATCATACAACAGAACCTTTATTAATCAGGTCTCCGTCAACTAAGCTGTCTGTTAACAAAGTTAGCAACCAAGTCAAAGACACCACTCAGGAAATGTAGTAATATTAAAAACAGTACAAGGAAAAAAAAGGGAGAGAAAATTTGAGAATTTGCTTACTGATTGATCTTTTGCTCTTCTGAACACTGGCAGGTCATAATAACCTCCTTTCTATTGTGCGTAATTAATTTTATTAACATGCGTTACAGAGGAGAACAATGCTGACAGACAATGAATTAATTGAAATGTTTCAAAGGATAATATTATACAATGCTGTCACTCAAGTCATTTAAAAATGGATAAATGCAGGAAATGGTGAACCAAATTTTGAGTGACCAAAAAATCATTTGAAGTGTAAATCTGGAGAGCAATAAAAACTGCAGCCATGAGAGCAATGCTGAGGATGATAATGAAACAGATGAAAGAAAAATTAGCCATGCAGAAATGTTGGTTTTGCTTTGACTACAATAAAAGCATGCAGGGATTACCTGCCTAAAAGGAGTGATAATTTTGCGGATGACATTAAACGTACACTGGCCCCCATTTGCATTACACATGAGAAAACCCATAACCAGTATTCAGTAGTTTTATCACTTGAGCACTGAAGAACATGGATGGATTCTCAATGGATCTTTTGTTGGCCAAAAACTGACATGATCATGTAGCAGTTGACAGAGTTACAGGACTGTAGCAAGAAAAGGGTAACGGAATTTTTCAAAACAATATCTCATAAAAATATGCATATACAAATTTGACAAAACTTCACAATCTCTATAAATTTTCATTTTCATTTTTTACAACTTTTCTATTTGTATACAAGCTTTGTATGAATATTTGTTTCACAAAATAAAATCTTATATGGATTATCACTTTAATTAATGAAACCAAATTTTCGTTTAGTAATAAAAGGGTTTGTTTCAGAAAATCTCGTTGAAAGAAAAATTTGCATGATTTAAAATTTCGTCAACATAAGCTAAGCTTTAGATTATATGAGGTGGTTACGGTCCCTCACATTGGAAAGTTGAGGTTTGACAGTTTTTGGTATGTTTCCACACGAAGGACTTAAAGCTTTTTCACTGAATTCCAAAAGCTAACAAGTATCTTAAGGAGTAACAAAACTTCTTTCAGGAAAAGTTTTCCAGATTTGAATAAAGTATCATTGCAAGTTGCATTTTTCTCAAAACAAACAGTTTGTCTAAAAAAAATCTCTCATTTAGTTTTTGCTTGAGTTTATATATTTATGTAAGTGCAGTTATTTAATCTCTCTTTATTTTGGTTGTGAGAAATTAATTTCAAAATTCTATACAGTACAATATGAGATCTAAAATTGTTAGGACTTCAGGTATTTTGGATATAATGGAGAATTTATGATTTAAAGAAACTAAAATTTACAAAGACAGCTCAAGGTAAATGTTTCTCTCAATACAAGCTGTTTAAGGAATTTCATTTTTGTGTTTATACTTCCTGTTTAAGTAATAAAGAGAAAATTTCTTCTTCCGTTACTGGGTCATTTTCATTGCAAAGAAGACTTTGCCTATATCATTTTCATTTAGCATTTCTTTACATATTCAATTAATCTAAGATATGATTGTTCTTTTCCCCGAAAGCCAATTACTTAATATTTTTTTTTTGTTTGCCCTTTCCTCAGTATGAGTTGCCACCAGTTTGATCTAGCTTCATTCCTCCACATCTTTCAGCTAATGAACCATTTTTTTTTAACTGAAATGGATTTTTACAATTCAGGATTTTCTAAGACATGAAATGAAATAAGCTGCTATTCTATTTCTTCAGGGAAAAGGTATTTCGCACAAAGAAAGATTATGTTTGAATAACCACATTACGAAATTTAAATGTGATCAGAAATCAAAATTTCTGCTTAGTATATAGGTTTGCCTTTTGTTAATTGGGACATTGTCATCGCAATGAAGATTTCCGTTCTGTCATCTCCATTTAGCATTTCTGTCAATTACCTATTGATGCACAGTTTTAAGGTAGGAGGGAAACCGAGATTTTACCTTTTACTAAAATTTTGATTCTCGTAAGATTATAGTTATCACAATAGAGAACGAAATAAGTTGGATCATGCCAAAAAGAACATAATTCACTATGCTGAGTCCAAGAATTTAATTATTTCTCCCTTTTCACTGCTCTGCCAACAAAATGCAACCAATTCCTGCAACATCCCACTAAAAAAAAAACACTGGACTCCAGGCTTTACTTATTGTGCATAAAGTTAGACAAGCTGAAAAATTTTGCACCTTCATGCATAATCATTGGAGGGACCAAAAATGAAATGTGATTTGCTAGCCTGAATATGTTTAAATGCAGAAAAACATGCATGATGATTCAAACAATCATCTAATAATAATGCTTTTAAGTATAAGAAATCTCAAATAATTTGATCAAAAACTGATTGACAGCATACATGCTTTTCCTTAGTCTCATATTTTTCCTTCCTACATAGATGAGAAAAGGAAAATTTTCTATTGAAAGAAAAAACACGTGAGGAAGATAACAGATCATTCCAGTTATCAGATGACCGGATTTCAGGCTTTGTACCGTAACATTCATTTTTACATGTCATGGATTATGAAAATACAGATTTTGTGCAAATGCTTTTAGCTGCAAAGTAATAAGTTTTACATCTGTATAAGTTTTCCAATTTAGTTTAATTAATGTTAACAACAACAGAAAATTAAAGTGACAAAATATCTATATTATGTGTTTGGGGAGAAATTTTCAAGAAAGCGCTCTTAGTAACAATTTACAGAGAATATGCACTTACGTTAACCTTTTAATTTACATCTAAAATTTCAAACAAAATGCTATTAGACAAGCGGCGTTATAGCAACTTATTTAGGCAGGAGATCTCATCAGGTATAATTTTTGAAAGGAGAAATAGAAAAAAATAATAATTGCACACCAGTATAAAAAAACTTGGAACAAAAATCTGAAGCATAAATCTAGATTTTTTAAAATCATAACTTTAAATACAATTAAATAACTGTTTTGACAGCCAACTTGTCCAGCAGCAGACAACACATTTCACAGAGAAATAAATACTGCAGTCCCTTTTAAGGTAAATAATTTGAAAGATGTAGACTTCAATTTTTGAAATTGTCTGTCTTGACATCATGGGACAGTTTTCACAGGAAAGACTTGCTTAGGGAGAAACGTAAATCACTGGAAAAGAAAACATTTTTTCCTTATAAGCTTTAAAAAACTTATTTGTTATTATCATAATATCATATCAACAAGTAAAGGTAATGATTTTCTTTAATTTTTTAAACATGTATATATATATATATATATATTTTCTAAGACGCTTAGTTTGTGGTCGTAGTGTTTCAGAACACACAACAAATTTAGTACATATTTATGGAAAAACTTCAGCAAAATATATAGTACCTAATAATAACAGTGTTTGTTATTAAGACGTTTTATTATGCCCTATTCTGTTTTACCATGTTAACTGTCAAGCATGAGATAACCCATTACTGGCATTCTCCTGATACATACCCATCACAAAATTAACTATTTTTGTGAAAAAGATTTTTAGTGCCAACAATGAATTAATGCATCAGGAATGCATGGGAATTTCGTGAATTGGCATCTGTTAGAGTCAATAGTAACAAGATGACATCATAAAAAAGATTTATTTATATTTTATGCGCGGTTTTTGAAATATAAAAAATGGAACTAAGCATCCTAAATTCTAATTATTAATTTAAAACATTGTTCTATACATGAAGGAGGCCCCTCTTTCCATACTAACTAAAAATATTAATTTTCTTGATGTCCCCTTTAAGGGTGCTAACATGAAGACTCTTGTTGACAGCACTTTTCTTCTGTGGAGGTTATGCTCTCCCTGTGATGAAATTCACTTGTTTTGGTTCTTATAACTTTTTGGTATTTTATTTGCAATTAAAGATGAGATTAATAATCAAATTTCATGTGGTACACCTATGAAGGGATAAAAGGAGCATATCACATATGATACACTGAGAGCAAAGTGATCAAAGCATCTTTTGATCATTGGCTGGCATGGAGATGCATTTTCAGCAACGAAGCTTAAGCTTTTTTGATCAGTTTCTAATTAGAAACAAATTCCAGCTGTGACACAGTCACCTTTCTTACCATATTTCTCACCCTATAGCCTTGTTCTTTCTTATTAAGACTGTTTTATAAAGTGAATGGTTTCACACAATTCAGTTATCCAAAATGACACAATGGCCCATTTATGACCAATAATAAGGCATTTTATCCATATTTCCATGAATATCTGGAATCCTACAGCCTGAGTATGTGTTTTGATGGATATCAGTTCAGATATGATAAAGTAATACTTTTTCTTTTTTATTTAAAAGAGGATTGCCCTACAATCACTTTCAACTAATTTATTAAATATAGAAGCACACTGATATCATTATTAAACAGATATAAGAAGTAAATTTATGCAGTATGACCAAACATCTGTATTCAATCACAGTTTTGCATTTTTTCTTCATGAGATTTCTCTCTCATCTTCCTAATAAATTATCTTTCCATTCAATAGATAGAACCTGAAGCATTTTGCTATTACACTTTTTAAAGGTCACAAAAACAATTTTTTTTAAATCTTTTATGTCCAACCACAACTTTACATATTCACCATTAAGGATAAAAAAATTTAATTTATTGAAGTCTTAATTACTTGTTACTGTTTAGCCTAATCCAGATAGATTAAACATACATTAATTAGTCTACACACGAATAAATGTTGACAAAAGATACCGCACATGTCACATGTCTGACACGTCTAATGCCCTGATATATCATTTGAAATTCTGATATGTGGCAAATGCACCACAAATGGTACATTTCAGCAGGCAGCAGAGCTGACCATATATGGTGTATTACTACTTTAATAGAAATAACAGACCCAATAACATATTGAAAACAACATACTAGGTAAAACTCTTGGAATACAAAACTATTCCCCATAATCCTCTTCAAAATTTCACCAATAGGCAGACAATTTTATTCACCGTTTGGATTAATTTCTGCTGTACAAATAATTATATTTATCAAGAAGCTGAAAATTTTATCGATTTCATAGATGAAAAAATTTTCCAAAAGCGGCTTGAACAATCTGTCCAGCTATTAGCAGTGTGTTCATGCTGCTGGTGATTACTTCGTTTTCTCACATTTTTTAACACAGTGACTGTCAACTACGAGATACCTCGTAGATTGCGTTCTTTTCTAGGACGCCAACTACGAGTTATCTCATACTGTGTTTACTTGCCATTTTTGTGCAGCTACGATTAAACTCGGAATATATGATCGATAGAT
>KK116814.1:38478-170082 GCA_000611955.2 Stegodyphus mimosarum | reverse complement strand
AAAAAAAAAAAAAAAAAAAAAATCAATGCTGGCCTGCATGAACAGAAAATGTATTAAAAAACGAACAAAAAAAATATAATTATAAACATTAATTCAAATTCAAGAAATAAAAAAATATTTTATTGTTTTTGGAACTTCTTAAAACAATCTTCTCTTAACAGGCTGGACAGAAATAACGCATTTCTCGGCGTTTTTATGCTTGAGTACACATACAACATGGCTTTGTCGGACGCTGTTTTTTTTTGGTAGGTGGTAGACTCTAAATAATGGAGCACTTGCAATTAATTTTTTTCGAAACTGGTTCAATCTCTTCTTCAATCAATGCAATGATAAATTTTTCTCTGAACTTTATCAGTTTTATTTTAGAAGAAGTTAACTTTTTGAAAAATTTTGTGAGCATTGCGTATGCATATCTCTATATTATGCAGCGAAACCTTTTTGGGCCATCTAAGTCTTTCTAAGAGATGAGTAGTACGAAAGCATTTGATCTGATCAGTCAATGTCAGACATTCCATTACTGTAATCTCGATATATATTCGGTTTCATAGAAATTTTTCCATTGTGACAGGCGTCTGTATGCGAATTCACTCGTAGTTGGCTTCTGCAAAGAGATTTCTGTTACAGAAGCCAACTACGAGATAATTCGTAAGACCTTTTTTTCAACCCCCCAATTTTTCATGCTTTTTGAGATAACTATGCACTACAATTAGAGTTTTTTAATATAACGTGATTAAATCAAATCGTCATTTTAAGCCAGATTTCTGAAAACTGCCGTGGCAGTCAAAGTGTTCAAGTATGTGAACTCGAATTTGAAATAACCCAGTATTTCTTTGCAGCACAAATAAGCACAGAAAAAATACAGTTTAACCTTTAACGTTGGAAGGCATTAATAGGCACTTAATACTTCAAGTGCACATTCGAATCATCAAATATACGTGAATTTTATAACAACAATGAATTATAATTAAACTGCAGTGATTTCACTCAAACCTGTTTTTGTGCGAGTTTTTACTTGTGCAATTTTTTTGTGCGGTATATGAAAATTTCAATCAAATTGGAACATAATTATATGATTATATGACAGCAGATAAAATCTATGCAGGACTCCAACTTTGCCATAAATTAGAACGTCATTTTTTTGCAATCGATGCCAATTCTGAAAGAACTTCACAACTCCAATAGGAACTTCAATCTTGTATATCTGGCTACCAAGACATATAGAAGCACCTAGTGAGACAACAGTCATCGTAAAAACTGATCACCAACTACATGGTAACTAGAAAAAAGTCAACTCTAAACAAGTGCAAAGTAATATCTTCAAGTGACGAAAGTGATTTTGAACCAGTTTACCACAAGAAATTTCGCATATTGTCAGACTACGAAGGATAATGGTTATACATTTTGAAAAGTTTTGTACGGGTAAAATAAGTACATACATATGTAAAATATTTAAAAATGTTCGTACGTGTATTTTCCATATCATATTCTAAAAGATTTAGCAAGATTCCAAGTACCTGCCAAGCCTCATGTCTTGATTTCATTTGAAAAAGCAATTTCTAGTTATATCGGTAAGGTTTTGAGTTAATTTCTATCTCTGACATTTTTTATGTGGTCCTTATTGACCGCACAAAAAATATTTTTTAATTATGTTGTGAAAACTATTTTTTATAGCAACTGATGAAAATATCGTGCGTGTTTAAACACATGTTTAAAATGAAGGTATTCTTCAATAAAATTATTTTCTAAATTGTCCATATATGTTTTATACAAGTCTGCAGTATTCATTCTTATTCTGTCTTCATTTACATTTTTTAGATTGACCAGATACTTGAATTTTGAGTAAATGTCATCATAGGCACACTTTCTGTTTCAAACTTTAGCTAGAAGTTTATCACTAATAGCTAATAGCATAACATATTTATGTGGAATTCGTTACCAGCATCAAACTTCTTTTGACGTAGTTTCATCATACTGTTTCTTTTGTGTAATCATTTGTACTCATCACAACTGAACAATTTTATATATCTAGATTTGTAAAAGTTAAATAATTCTATATTTGGCTTTGAGTAAAAATTTTTCTAAAGAAGTGTATTATCTAATAATATTTTCAACTGCAATATCTACTTTTTGAAGTGATATATTAGTTTTATCTATGATTTCTAACATTTTGCTACCAGAACAGCAGTTTCCAGAGTTCAGTTCATTTAACCGTTAACCTTCAATTTTTGTCACAGCTTATGAGAATTATCATAAATTTTATTCAAAGCATCTTTAAAATGTCTATAAGTGGAATTTACTGCTTACACTGAATAAGCTCTCGCTGACCAATCAGTGTCATTTAATTTTTTGGAAACTTTGATTTTTGGTGCTATAATACTTTCAAAATTTTCCATCTTGACATTAATGTGGGAAAGAAATTGTACAGATTTTGTAGATATAATTTGGTTGCTTGTAGGCAATATTCCACTGCTGATACTCCAATTAAATTAAGAGAACATGCTGCACAGGATACATGAATGGAAAGATTGTTTTTAGATTTAATGAGTGCTTGAAGACTGTTGTAGATACCTGATACATTAGAGGTATTATCGTACGACTGTCCTCTTATGGCCAGTGTTTTCCAAGAATTTTAAAAACCTCTCTATCAGGATTCCATTTTATTGACATATCTAGCCGCAATAGCTAACTGATCGATATGGGAAATATCAGGCGTGAAATTAACTATAACAGAGTAATATCTTGCTTCTTTCAATTACCAGATAAAAATTTCTATAATTGCTATCCAATACTTTGTCAGACTCATCTAAAATATTTGCTGATAAATAAGAGACATGGCCATTGCAAAATTAAATATATGTTCTAAGATGGAGTAAAATTTTGTTGAAAGTTTTATGCATCACAAATAATTTCCAATAAGTTTATCAATAATAATTTGACCTCTAAATGCCAAACCTTTTGAACTAAAATTTAACACAGCACATGTGGGCTAACTGCCTAAGGCAAGTAATATCTCAGAGGGGTGGGGTTCATATACACACCATTAGATAAAGAAAAATTTGCTTTAAAATAAACTGTCAACCTTTTGGAGATTTTGCATAAAAATTATAATTTAGTTTTCTCACAGGATTAACATGGGGACCATCACACTGAAATAAACAACTGATTTAATTGTTTAAATGAGAATTAGCTTATCAGTTGCATTGTTTCTTTAAAGATGGAACATCTGAATCCTCAAACCGCACAAATCTTTATGATTTGAATTTCAAAACTCGAACTCAGTGCATTTTAAAAAAAATAATTCGAATCTTTTGAATCCTAAGAAATTTCCACATTTTAAATGAAAATTTTGAAGTTTTTAATGAAGCTCATTAGCTTTATTTGGAACTGAGCAAAGTCATACTGTCACCTATATGGTGATCAAAACTCTTGCCAACGACATATGCAGTCTCACTCTCCTTGCCACGATAAATTTCGTTGGCTTGTTCCGATGTTACTGTGCGACAAGTGAGGTAAGTCATGATACAGAACATAAAAATTATTTTTATTCCTCTTTGCATATTCCTAACACTGTTGTAAGGACTCATCATCTAGCTGTTGTTTAAATCTTTAAGTGTTGGAATGATTATTCTGCCTTTGGTATTTTCTCATGCAGTGTTTTATTGAAACCCTGCGTAACAAAAAAATAACTTCTGTAAAATCACATTAAGAGATTTAGTAGTTGTTTCTCAGGGTTTAATTACTAAAATCAGAAGTGCTGAAGCCCTATGAAAGGCCACCAGGAAGAAATGGAAAAATAAATAAATAAAATAACTAATAATAAAAATAATTAAATAATCGAATTAAAATTCAATAAAATATAAACATATAAATGAAAATTTAATAAATTATTAAATCATGATAAATAGTTAAACAAAGGAAATAAAATACTGGAGCTCATATTATTTGGAGCTCTGGCTGGACTTAAATTTCGTTCAGAAAACTAAGCAATAGCTTAGCCAGCCTCCGGCTGAATTCAAGTTGTGAATATATGATATAACGTACTACTTCAAAACATGAGTGAAACAAAAACCATTCTTTTTAAAGCACACAAATGAAAAAAAGTAAATCGATTAAGGTTCACTACTGAGAATAGAAACAATGAGTGTATGGAAATAATTTTAATGGAGAAGTGCAGCTTCCAAAACAAAGAAAGAAGAGTCTTACGCATTCTCACAGCAATGCCCTGCTGTTATAATTCTAGCTGTCAAGCAGAATACAACTGGCCAAAAAAAATCCTCCCCGAATCTGATCCGATAACAATATAAGAACAAACGTTAAGGTTTGCACGAGTGGAAATTTTATTCCCCTTATTTGGTTACATAGTTGAAGTCTGCAGGAGCTCTGCAGTGAGGGTTCACTAGCACTGGACTTGCATGACCAAGATAACCATTTTTTGCACTTTTGGAATTAAAACTTTTTCTTGCTCTCATAAATTCATTGGAGAATAAGCCTTTGACATGTGGATGAGGGATTTTCTTTCCTTAAAAGTCTTAACACCTCCAACAAAAGTCTTCATTCGTCAGAGGAAGACAGACATGTCTTTGGAAGTTATAATTGCATATTTATTTTTAAAGTAAAATTTGTCCACTGAAATTGTGTTTCATTTACACAAAGGAAATTCAGAGACCCTTTTACTTAGGGCTCCAGTGTGCACCGGTTACAGTCATAACTTACCTCAGAAACTGAGAAGTACCGAAGGCAGCCTTCGGTGGGCTCCACCGCAATTTAAGCTCTGTTGTTTCTCAATTTGCACACATTTTCTGTCTGAATACTTAGTCTAAATATTTCCTTTTAAACCAGACTTTCACTTCTATTATTTTGGTAAGAATCTTAAATCTTTATACACACTTAGTGCTAAATCTCCTACCAGTTCTTTAAATAAGATGCATGTTGTTTCAATAGGATTGTTAATTTTATTATCAGCTAATCAAGATAATGCTATATTTATTAATGATACCTTCAGCTTGTTGGCTTTTGGATAAAAGCTGAAGGTATTATAAATAAATGTATCATTGCCTCACAAGGAGCCTAATGACATTTTGGAACGAAATTAACTTTATTTGTGACCACAAATCAATTATACCATTCAAAATAGGTTCAATTTTAATGGCGGATAACGAATTAATAACCAAGTTATTTTTACATTTGGTGCAGAGATCCATAATTTTGTCAATCGCATAGGATGAGATATTGGCTGTGATAGCATTTTTTACACTTTTATGTTACTCATTTTAAAATTAAATTAATGCTACACAATGACTGATTATATCACTAATCACAATATTTGCAAAAATTTTAGAATGATGATACACATTAGTAATGTGTTTTCCTTTCAAACATAAACAATCCTAAACACTAATTCTGCTTTTTTATCTTCTAGAGAAACATCTCCATATTCATTGCTATAAATGTTTTTCATTCCGCAATATATTCATTCTGAGGAAATACTTGCTCTAGTTAAATAATTTTTCACCTTGGCCCAGCTTTTTATATCACTTTGTATATCCCTTGACCATGTTTGTTTACTTTTCAAATCATAGGTACTGGATTGCAGTTCAGTTCTTTCATGTGACTGGAGCTCATTAGAAATAAATTCTAATAATTCCTTAAATATCAAAACATACATCTGTTGTACAATCAAAGTTAAACTCAAAGCTAAATTACTACAGATAACCTTCACTATAACTGATGATGATAAATTCTATTAAGTTTCTGTCTCTACTCCATTGAATGATTTAAACCTTTTATTTGAATCTGAATGTTGTCAAAGATTTATTCAATGCTTAAATTTTACAAGGTCTCATTTACAGGTTTAAGAACTTATTCCTATGTGTGTTACTTTACCAAATCTTTCTCCAAGCAGTTGAACTGCTGCATTGTAATTCTTATTAGATAAAGCAAACACAGCAATTACATTTTATGCTTGTACCAGCCAAATATGATTCAAGACAGTTAAATTTATTTTACTTAATGACTTACCATGTATCGTTGGACTATAAGAACTTTTCTAAAAGCCCTGCTAAATGCTATTATCATCACAAAATTTTATTATTTTAAGAGTCAGCAACTATTTTCTTTGCTTGCTAGTTTTAATTTCATTAAAAGTATCATGAGTATTCAGATTAGGAGTTGTCTTTTAATCTAAGTACTGTCATTTCATTCATCCTTTTATTGGCAGAAAATTATTTTGTTTTTTATAAACTGTTATATTTTCTTGATAATTTTGAGCAGTTTCAATTTCAGAACCTAAATCTTTCCTATCATGTTTTCTATATCTGAATCGGATTTCGAGTTCTTTCATGTTTAAGCAGGTCACGTAACTCTTAATTCATAATACTACACTCTTCAGAAGCCAAGTTAGTTTCTATTTTATCTAGTATCTTGTCTCTGAGCTACACACAAATTCTTTCTCAAATTTATTACTAAAACTAACATTGTTTCATATTGGAATAAATTTCTTACCTTCTTTTAAGTTGCTTGAGAAGCAATCCACGTGACCTATATCGCATTATCTTGATTCTATCACCATATATGACAGAAGCTCTAAGCTATAATATGTGTAATGGGTGGGTTAATGCAGATTTTTACACCTAAGCAAGCTTCTTGTCATTATTCCAGTAAAACACACATGGCAGAATAGTAGACAGGACACTTTATTAAACAGGAACACAAACAAGTCACAGACTTTGCTTGCAAGTAATATAGATAACAATGATATTTCAAATCCATCCTCTTGCCTTACATCGTTCAAATCGACATTCACTTCACTTCTCTCTCATACACATTTTTACATATGCGCATGCACAATTACTACACTGCAATGCACACATTTACTTTCATATCAATGCTTGAGACATAGCTATGAATATTGTGGGCATATATACTACTCCATACAGGATATCTTCAAGAAAGTGTCTTATCATAAAATGCCTGAATTTTAAAGCAAACTGATCACTCTTTCAAAAGATGGTAATCTTCATAAGGATGTCTGCACACTTATGCAGATCAGTTTCTCCCTTGGAGAAAGCAACTTCTGCAAAAACACGGACACCTTTATGTTGAAGTAACACAAAGGAAGCAGGGTTTTAGTTCATTATAGTTTACAGGGTTAATTATGTAGTTTAGAAAAGTAAATTAAAATTCCATTTGCATAGCACACCGTGGTATATAAATAAATGCCTGCACTTTTATGAAGGTCTCTTCCCAAGTGAGAAAGTGATCTGAATAAGGATGTGGGCACCTTTTAGCCATTGGACTTTAATGAAGGCTTGTTTTTTTCAAACACTAGCTGACTTGCATGAAGCTATGGACATCTTTATGAAACTATCCCTTTTATAAACTTTATTCTGGAGGCTGTGGGCAACTGCGAAGTGCCATACTTTACAACAACTGTTCAGTTCACATACTTTATCATCTTTAAAAGATTTCTGAACATTGTTTTCAGGAAGTCAAATAGATTTACTCATCAGAAATTAAGAAAAGCAAACAATGAAATTAAAATTTAGTCAAAACAATTAGAATCGCAACATAAACTAAAAAATCTCACTTTTCATGTTGCTTGTGATATACTGCTAGGAGCAGGAACTAAAACTGCTGGTTGAGGTAATGTCAGAAGGACATCAGCTTGTCCGTTAGTCAAATTATGATTTAAGATCTTCACAGCAGAAAATTTAGCTCTTTGATAACTTCTGAGAACGCTGAATCCTAATAACCTATAAACACAGATAAATAGATTTTAATAAAAGCACATTTTATTTTGCAGCTATTTTAACAAGTACATCATGCGAAAATTAATTGTTCTCATGCATTTATTTATCATGGTTCCAGAAATAACTATCTAAAATTATATTTAACAATGTGTAATTTAACAATGTATATTAAAAAAAATTCAATATATTATAGCATATCTGGAGCATATGTTATAAGCACACAGACAATTCCAAAATTATGCATTTGGAGAAAATGGCTTTTTAAACAAAAAGAAATTTCTCAAATGGTAATAAAGTTAAAGATGTTCAGAACTGTTCTGCCAACATCAGAGCATTCTCACAGAAATCTATGAAAAGCTAATTCTCAATTGTATCCAGTTGTATCTATAGCTCACAGACCACCTGCCATTGTTTGGCATGGTGGAATTTTAACAGTAGCATATGAAGTGTGACACTGCTTGACACCGACACAACCATGTGATAAGACAACATGACATGAGGCGAGCCTAATGGTTACAACTGCCTTGTTCTAGCACCATTGTGTTTTGCTATGGTTGACCATTCTTGAGCAAGAGCATATGTGACAATCTGGCTGTTTGGCTCAGTAGATTTTAAACTGCCGAGTATGCCATTAAGCTTTTTTTAATCTGTTTTTAAGATTTTGGAATTGAGAGTCATTTCAAAAAGATTTTTTCTGGCTATGCAGCAACCCAACAACATCAAAAAGAAAATATGAAGAGGATATTGCAAGTCCTCTGGGCAAAATAATTATTTATGCATCAAAATGCTTCCAAGCCTGTTTGATATGTAGAATTTGTGTAGCAGTGCCGAAAAAATTGAACCTGGCCTACATTTCAAACAACTGCAAAGTGAATTCAACAGCAAGTATCCTGTTGATCACACTTGTAAACAGAATTTTACAATTAAAAAAAATTTGAGCCTGTTAATCATCCTTCTCCCATGAAAGAAATGACAAAATGGAAATTATGGTGAAAGTTTCTTATGAACTTATATCTTTCTTTATGAACTCTCTCTGTTGTTAGCTTGCAAGAAAAAACTACTCAGATGAAAAGCAGATAATAAAAAAGCCCTTTAATACTTTCCCAAAATATCAGTGATATGAACGTCAAAAATACAGTTGATTAAATAACTAATATCAGTAATATGAACGTCAAAAATACAGTTAATAAAATAGCTAATATCAGTCATATGAAGGTCAAAAATACAGTTGATAAAACAGCTATGTCCAGAAATACCGTCATGTGTCATACAGATGACACAAGCTACGATATTGGCTCTGGACTACAATATTGCAACAACTTCTCATTAACTTTAGATGAAAACAGTGACATTGCAGGCAAATGAAGTTAGGCAAGTTTGGGCATTAAACAAACGATAATTTTGATATTGTGGAAGAACTTTCTGATTTGCATCAACTAGTTTTAACTACAAACGACGGCATTTTTAAAGAACTTAAAAATGCAATTAAGTTAAAAGTTGAGTGAACGAAATTAAGATAGCTTTTGCACTTATGGAGCACCTCGATAACGATTTTGTGAGTTTTTCCTTGAAGAAATGGAACAGGATTGGCTAATTACTCCTTCACTGTGGTGTGCATTGGTCTTTCAAAGAAAACAACAAATTGCCCAGTGAGTGCTCCTAACTGAGGAATGAAGACTGGCTATGGGATTTATTTATTCTCACCTATAATGCTCTGAACTACAATAGATGTAAAAATTTAATATCCATTGTGAAGTATTCATTCAATGCTTGGTTTGATGATTTTGAAGATGATAAAAAGAATGCTGATCTTTTAATGAATCTTTTTCAATTTCTCTGCTAGACGTTAACTGTTAATCACCTGAAATCCACATTGAAATTATTGACCTAAGAGTCACACTTCACTGAAAAGCAAATATATGGGACGTTTCAACTGCAAGTTATCAATATTATATGACTTTTGAAAATTTGTACCCACAGGCAATTTTCAAAATTTACACGACTGGCTCTCAGATATTATTGTAGGTTAGGATCAACTCATTTGTGAGCTAATGTTTTCTATTATGAACATAATAAAATCAAAATATAATTCAAGATTAACTGATATGCACGTAAAACATCTAATTTTGTTAGCATCTTCAGGAACTAATCCTGATATAGATAGATGAATTGACAAAAAAGCTACAAATTCGAAAGCAACATTAATTTAAGTACTGACTTTTAACAATTATTTAGAATTAAATGTTTCATGTTATTTATTTTTATTCTATACATAACCTAACTGACTGAACCTTTAAAAATGTTTATTAAATATAAAACCCAAGTTTGTATTTTTGTTTTATTTATCATATTACTTTTTAAATCACGACTACTCAAACTGACAAGGAACGAAATGTGCCGTTTACTTAAAAATCCCATAATCAGCCTACAAATAAAGCTTTTTCACTTTTTATATTTTCATGTATGTTGGAAAAGTTGGAAGTAGCACGCATAATTTTTTTCAAATAGTGGCAGTTTTCTGAAAAAGGTTGGCCTACCCAGCTATAGCTACTTTCAGTTTACTAGGACTTATTTTTTGAAGCAGTTATCAATGATAAAAATTTTATAATTGCAAAATTTGTAGGTGCTGCACAAATGCTATGTTGATGGCCTTATGCTAAACATGATCACAGTATTCCACATCTGATGTTAAGGGTCTCATTTGATGAAAACAGAACTTCCCATCTAAATTAATCTCATGATTTTCCCCCTCTTATACATTTTTGTTCTAACTGAAGGAATCCCCTGATCAATTCAAAGGTCCATTATCACAGGGGCCTCCCACAGTTCATCTTTAGCAGGCCATCATCTAACTTTTCTATCCCACCCTTGTATTAACTCAATGAAGGCTTGCTTTGCAGCAGTTAGTGTAGTAAAAGTTCTTCACTAAATTTCGCCACACCAAAACTGCAAAAAAACATCACAGTGGAATGACAGTCGATTTTTGTTTATCTGATTACGGGAAAACCTTGTTCAAATTACTGGTTTATATTTACTTAAGCTTAAATAAAAGTAACAACAAAATCACAAGCGACACAAGTCCCTGAAACACATTCATAGAATATAAACACAAGAATAAAACAGTGAAGCCAAAAAGTACACAAAAAGCCTGACAATGTAATTATGGATTTAATAAACCTAATACAATTGCCTCCGTAAGGGGAGGGATTTCACTGTGATGGATTTTCTTGGTAAACTGGCTTCATAATTGTATTCACGTTAAACTTAGGAAAAAATGCCCTTTCACCAAGATTTCGTAACCTGTATTAAACTTAGCCGTGTTCAGTGATCTTATTCACTTGAACACTGGTAGGTCAAGAACAAAGTAATAAATGAATTTGTGTCATTTACTGGCTAGATAAACTGTGTTAAACATCACATCTAAAATCATACATAGTAATTCCAAGATTTTGTATACTCTCTTAAAACACAGGTAAACAAGATTTTAAAATTTCTTCACTGCACTTAGGATTCTGCAATGATACACAAGTATCAATATTAATTTTAGCAACAGAATTTACTGTCAAGAAGAAAAAATTTGAACAGCCTTTTACAGGCTTCAATACTACAACTAATTTTTTATTGAAAAATATAAACATGCAAAGTGTAATTAGCGTCTAGAAAAATTTCACTTCACAATACATTAATTAAAGAGGATACTTTTCTAAATTCAATTACGCCACTTAAAAGTTACTGGAAATGCTGAAGCACATTCTGCATTAGCATCTTCTCCAGTAATTCTCATGTTAAGAAGAGTCCTTTTTTCAATTATTACTGATTTTACTGAATAAGCTTTTCCTAGTTGTAATATAATCACTTTTCTTGGGGGCTCAATATTACTAAATTGGCTTCTCTTCTTTTCCCTGATTATCCTTTACAAAAAAAAATTTAAAATTAAAATTTTTCTTTCACTAAAGCATTGCATTCACCATTGCCCAAATGATTTTTTGAAAAATAAATAAAACTTCATGTTTCAAAATGTAAGCAAACCAAGGAAAAAACATAGTATGCTTAAATACAGAGATCTAAATGCACTCACTATAGTATTTTATTTCTAAAGCAATCCTAAACATGATTCAAGTGCAAGCTTATTATTCAAATGGTACTGTTCTGTTATCAGGACTGGATTCAGAAACGTATGAATGTATGCATGTGTGTATATATGTTCATATATGTGTACACACATACATTTGTACTTACATATATGCATACATGCATACATTTCTTTATCCAGCCCCCTGATAACAGAACAATACCATTCAAGGTAGTATTTCATTGCTTTTATAGTGTTTCGAAGGAAAGCATAACTTTTATTGTTCCATCATATCTTGACATAGTACAGTTTCTCTCTCTCCTGAAGAATTATGTATCTGTTACTTACAAATGTAAGGTAAAAGGAAATGGTTGGCAGGTGAAGTAGAGTGTAACTATATTAAGTAGCTTATAGTACACTTTACACTTTGTTACTTAACCCTATATTTCTTGGCTTTTATATCAAAACAATGTATTTTGAATAAAAAATACCATAAAAGGATAAGTAATTTAAATAGTAAAAAAGATCTGAAGAAACAAATAAATGAATATGTAAAAACTTTTTTATGCACAAATTTTCTTTCAATATAAAATTAAAATAAAATAAAATGACGAAAGACAAAAACATTTTCACCAATTTACACATTTTAGTTTAAAAAAATTAAACCAAGAGTTGAAGTTCTGTCTCTCTTTGTCCATCCTTCAAAATTTTACAAAAAATATAGGGAATATTTCTGTTGAACATAATGAAATCCTTGATAAAAGATTTTCATAATATTCAAACATATTTAAAAATTAATATATTTCATCTAAATATTGCTCTTGCTAAATTCACATATTTACACTCAAATGTAAAAGTGCTGATTTAAGAGATTATAATGACCTTACCGTAGGCAAATGTACACAGCTAATATTGCAGATCCTGCAGCTAAAGTACGAATTCCCACGTTTTCAAATTCTTTTATTAGAAAACATGCTAAAGCTACAGCACTAAACATCAGAGCAACAATTCCAGCAGTCTTTGCCCAATGAGCAAATGTGAAACCGTGAGGAAGCCAAACACAGCTTTGTCGCAATTTGTACTGAAAACAAAGTTAATTTTAAAGCACAAGGTGAATATAATGCAAACACACATACTCGAAAAGGGTAGGGAACCCAAAAAGAAAATATAATGATATAAAAAACAGTGAATT
The DNA here is from genome assembly GCA_000611955.2 of Stegodyphus mimosarum. NCBI lineage: Eukaryota > Metazoa > Arthropoda > Arachnida > Araneae > Eresidae > Stegodyphus > Stegodyphus mimosarum. The sequence goes on along the minus strand of KK116814.1, from coordinate 157,070 downwards.
ATAAATATATTAAGATTTTTTAAAAGAAAAATTTACAATTGTAAAATTTCTTGAAATTACAAGTACCCAAAAAGTATTTTGAAAGCCCCAAAAATACCCAAAAAGAAAATATAATGATATTAAAAACAGTGAGCTATAAATATATAAGATTTGTTAAAAGAAAAATTTACAATTGTAAAATTTCTTGAAATTACAAGTTTGAGTAATTTTACCAACTTAATACCATACTGTTACTTAAACAATATATATTATATGAATGTCATCTAAATAAAATTCACATTCATGGAAAACAATGCACCTGAGTGAATATGACCTAAATGTTTCTTTAAGAAGCTAAATTATTCTGTAGATAAAATAATTTTATGCACTTCTGCAGAATACTTTTGCTTTATGAAGTGAATAGATCTGTATAATTACCTAAAAACACATTATTTTTTTCCTTTATATTAAAATGAATATCAACTGTAAGATTGAATTTTATGCAATTTTAATGTCCAGAACATCTTTCTCTTTTACCAACTACTGTTAGTTGCAATACACATTTTACACAGGCAGTCTATCACCAAGTACTCCAGAAGAAAATATTCCATATTACACTGTTCTCCAAAATTATTTTTACATGCATTAAATTAATAATGTTTAATGAAGTAACCAACAATCAGGTTTACTTTTTCACGGATAAGGAAAATCTAATATTACCTGAAACAATTCCATAAATTTATTTCTGTATGCAAATCCCTGATGTCACATTGCACAAATTTTGTTTTTCAAAAATACTTTTCAAAGGTTTGAATTTGCCCTTACGAATTCAAAAACTTCTGGGGTGTGAGCCAAAACATCATTTAAAAAAATCTTTGACATCAAGAGCTATCTGCCATTTCGACCCAAAGCACGCAATTATGAAAAGAGCATGATTACTGAATGTTTATCGACAGATTGTATAAAGAACTTTATAAACAATTCAGACTCTGAAACTATTGACAGGCACGTAAGGCAAAGTTGTTGAAGCATAACTACCAGAGAGATTAGTACCCATTTATAGCTGGCCACTATTATAGGGACCTGACAGCAACATAGCCAAGTTTAGAGTTTGCAGCTGCCATTGGAAATTTTCTATTATCAAAGGCTGTATTTAGATAGTTTCATGAGAAAAGCCCCAATGTTAAAGACACTCTTTTATTCTTCACTAACCTTGGAATACAGACTGCCTGCCTGAACTGAAGCAGAGAACAGGGCTGGATTCCACATGGGCCTCTGCTTTTCTGAGTAGTCAAGGTACAAATTAGTATCTCATTCAAAACACGCTGAGAAAGGCAGGAAGCCAAAAACGCACTATAACTGGGAAATATGATTTTTATGGCAATGCAGATGTGAAGGTATTGAGTAAAATAACAATCAATGGATGTAATCTCCTGATCATGTTCAATGGCGGATTTTTTGTCTGCTAACAGATATCAAAATCAAGTCTTAAAATTCTATTTCAGACCTTTCAAAGGTGCATGTAGATTTTCCCATCTTTTTACAGATGGCATAGTATACCCACATCAAGGAAACATAAAACCTCCACACAAATGCACTGATATGCACAGGAGGAAGATATGCAACCGACAGATATAACTGGCACAGGGTTCATACACATTTCTGCACACGGAAATTAAGTACTTTTAAGGACTATTAATGAAAAAAAATTAAAGACCTATAAGCAAATGGGAACTGAATGAATTCAATTAAAAATATTATCTATGCCTCAACTTCATTTTTGTAATACCATCCTAAAAAGAAAGTAGATCCGTAAGTAGGTTGAATTATTATTAAATATGAATTAATTATAATTAATTTATAACAGATTTGAAAGAAGATAAGTGACATTTTATTTATGTTTTGCTAACAGCTTTATATTGATTTATTTTTAAGTGTTTCATTTTTGTCACATATTTGCTCAGTCTAGAGGTTTAGTAAATAGCAAGTAGATTTTATGTCAAGCGGCATGGATTAAAATGAGAAGTAAGATCATGATCAGCCTGATTCATAATAAAAGATCACCCTGTCACCACTGCTGCTTGACTAGAGAGAGACCTGCTGATTAGAACAAACCTAAAATGCCTGACATAGGCATGGTTGGCAAAATTTGAAAGTTAGTTGAGCTCTGTCTGTCGCAAGTAGTGCCGCAGCTTCGTGTAGATCAAATAAGCCACTAATGCACCACAGGTGATAAGTTGTTTTCTATTGTTTAAATTCTCAGATGACAAGAATAAGTTTTACATGTAGATGACAAGTTTTACATGAATTTTTGCATTTTTGTGTTTTATTTTGTGACCAGGGTAAGGATTAATGAAAGGCAATAACTCATTTAATATGCAGAGATATTTTTTTAAGAGTAAGCAGTTAGTTATAAATAATTAAATTAGGTGGTTAGATAAACTTAGTCATTATGGATTTACATGGCCAAATACGAAATTTTATCTGATTTTTTTAACAATATTTGTTAAAAAGTCATATTAAAATCACAATCTAATAAAATTTCACAGTTTAAAATACATGTAATTTATGGCATTGATTGTTAAACAATATTAGGATAATTACGCATTAAAAGCTACATAACATTTATGTTTTGTTTAAAACTCAACAAAATATTTATGCGTCTTTTTAATTTGAAGCTTTCCCAGACATTTTGGCTAATTTAAATCGATTTCTTTCTCTTTAAGCATCTTTTCTAACAATCAGAAAACTGTCTCAATATACAAACCAGTGTTCTCACTAGTTTCTGCGTGCTTTATCTCCTAACTTGTCATCCTCTCTACAGTATAGCTATGAGGAGCACAAAACCTTCTGACAGACGTGAAGCAAATTATCACTATGTCTGAAAGTAACTACAATGTCAAACAAAGGTTTAAATAAGCCTCTTATTTAAAAAGAACATAGAACATAAAGGCATGTTCTGATGCTAAAAAAAATCAATTATAGCTTGTGGTGATGTAATTAAACAAGAACAGTCAAACTAAAAATGTGGACTAGTGGTCAAAGACTATAAATTTAATTTTAATTTACGCTGGCTCAGTAACTCTACCATATGAGGAAATAGAAATGGAAAACTATAGTAAAGGTTGGAATCCTAAACAACTGGGTAATTTACATAATAATAACTGTACACATCTTTGAGAAATAATTTTCTTTATATATTTTCTTTCAACACATTTCCTTTTCATTTTAGAATTTTTGGATTTAATTAAGGATTTCTGTTATTCTAAAAAAACTTAATGCATTTAGAATGTATAGAAAAAGCTGCTAATTTTATTTCTTCAGCAATATCAAAATTCAGAAGAAATATGAAATATATATATATGGTAAGGGCTGGTTATAGAGCTGATGTGGCAGAATTTTTAGAATTTAGTGACAAACTGAGCAACAAAATCTAGGAAATGTCATAACTTTTAGGATTTGGAGCAGGCATTGGAAGCAGAATTTAGGATTCACAGAGATTGCATCAGGTGGGAAAATGCCTAGTGCCAGCTCTGTATGATGCATTAAGGCACATCATATGAATCTTTAAATTGCCAGTTTTCAATTTCTTTAATAATAAAAAAATGCATTCCCATAACGCTTGTCCGTGTGATAAGATTAAAAGCATTCTTGAAATTTCCCATGCTTGTGCTTAGTGAAAAGTAGAGAAAATAAAGGGAAGATAAAAATGTTAAAAAAATTCTAGTATCAGAAGTAAAACATTCAAATATTATGTTTTCATTGTTCTTCCAGACGTTCTCCAAAAAGTAAGAAATTCATCACAAACTTTCTGTAAAATTCATTCATTATGTGTTAATACCATGGAGACATTTTACTGGAATCTTCTAGAATAGTTGGTCTATAAATCTTGCCTTTAAATCCTTCTAAACTTTCCAAGCTGCAGTGTCTAAAATCCTAAAGAAAAATGATCCCTACCAATCCTGTAATAGCCAAAAGTCAGAACTATTTTGAAAAAAAAAAAGTAAAATTAATTTTTAGAGAAAACTGATGCATATTCTGAGACAATTCATGGGAAAAACTCTTACTATTAAAAAATTAAAAAGAAGACATATTTAATTAATTACATGGCTAATTTCGCTTTTAGTAAGAACTGTTTCGTAAATTGTGTTTTATAGCATTATACCTTGTTTATTTCTCAGATTCAAAATATTGTAAAATAAGGTGTAAAAATAAAACTTTATACAATGACAGCGAAAAATAAAAATATTTTATTTTAATGTTATTTTTTAAATATAATTTCAATATATTACCATTATTTTAATGGAATTTATTAATGTTACAATGTATTAAAAAAATTATCGAAAAATTCCCAGATCTCAGAATTAAAAATTTTCTATAAAAACTGATCTTAAAATCGCCAAATTTAGAACCGTTAAATAAAAGAATTCACATCACCAAAAGCGAAAAGTTGTTTAAGAGCTCTTTATTAGAAAAAATGAATTTCGAAATGCTTATGTTTCACTTCTTGCTTAAAAACTTGAGTATCCCACTTTTTATATTAAAACTAAGAACAAGTTATAACACATGAACCCATTTATCCATTCAAAAGATAACCATATATGTCAGTGAATCACCAAAAATATTCCTCCAAAATGCTAATTCACACTCAAAATGGCAGACGACAACCAAAAATTTCAAATGATTAAAATTAAGGACCTTCTGCCGATTTAAGGACGAAATTAAGGACTTTTTAAGGTCTCTTAAGGACGGTACGAACCCTGTGGCATTAATTATTACTTTGAAAGTGCTTTGATGTGTACTTACTTTTATATTTTACCAAAAAAATTAAGATTCTTCTATACTACAGTTAATTTTATTTGTTTTTTGTCATGAAACAACAATAAATAAAATAAAGCAGTCTCAGATTCTCTTCAGCAAAGTGCACTTTAGAGTCAGATGATATGATGAAATGTTTCTTCCCAAATTAAGGAGTTTAAGTAAATATAAGGAATAATTATTCAGACATCTTCTGAACTTTTTTGACATACATAAGAATATTTTATAATAAAAATGATTTAATCCACATAGATAACTTACAATACTGAAATAGATTATATGCTTAAGAAGCTAACATATACAGTGTTGTAATACAAATATATGATTAAAAATACATTATGCCATTAACATCACAGAGCAAGCCCCAACAAACAAAAAATCGAAGCCAGGTTTAGAAACACTACTCTAAAACAACATAAAATGGGCAGAAAATGGAAGCTGACCAATTTTTAACAGCATGACACTGAGGTAGCAAATTTGATTCATAAGATTTCTCTGGTGTTACATGGGTCCAATTTCACTATGAATGATATCAGCATAAAACGAAAATCTGCAGAGGCTATGATTGTTCAAACAAGATCAGATAGATCATTCCACCCAATGCATAGATACTGAAGACTTCTAAACAGATTCACTGTAAGTTAGCACAAAATATTCTAGGCTGTCTCTGAATGCAATGCCAACACAACAATCATCAATCAGGTGCTTCAAGAATGAGATAGCATGGTTAGGCAATTTCCTTTGAACCAAACCGATGATATGCAAAAGCACATTGCAAATGGAGTTTAAAGCAATGGCTATATGCCATATGGAATAACAAATAATGCTACACAATCTTGAACTACAATGGGGCAGAAGATTCCCAGTAAACAGTATTTACCTAAGTTTACTGCACATCAAATGATAGAACCTCCTAAAGCTAGCAATCCACCAGCTTATCATAGGATCTCTAGTTGGAAGCATGTTGAGGAAGTTTGATTTGAAAGAAAGGAGTCTAAAATTCCCTTTCATGTAAACGCTGTCATTCTTGCTTTATTACTTACTGGATGTGTTCTGAACATTTCTTTTGCTTTGCAGTAGCCTGTGTGCCACATAGTGGCAGGATTGACTACCTTTTATTTGCACAACAGATTGAGTTTTTTCGCCTATCTGCTGCAGCATTGCAGGGATCAGCTCAACAGTAGTAAGTATAAAATGGCATTTGATAGTGAAGCCTTTTATGGCTGTCCTCTTCGTTTCTGTGCATGTAGCAACAAACATGGGGACTTGGTTTTTATTTTAGACAATTCTGTGCTCCACATATTGAGATAACAATACAGAAATAGCTTGTACATGTTTTACCGCAAGCAAATCCCAGTCTACAACGCAATGCTGAACAGGACATCTGGAAATTGATCCAACTTGTTTATAATCAAGACTTCAAACCTATCTAGGAGGAAATGAAATGCCAGTTATGATATAACCACTAATGGCCTGCATCAGTGCCAAAATTAGTGATTGCGCTTTTCCATAAATGGCCTGCCACTCCACCTGAAATATTCTAAAACCTGATGAATAATTTTCCTAAAAGAATTGTGGATGTGATCCAGGCAAACAGTTGACAAACTCGCGTGCTACATTAGCTGGAGAACAGCAAAATCAAGATATTCAGATAGTCTTGATAATATGGCATATCATCAAATTAATGAAACGAATAAAGACAGCAATGCTTAACTGCTGTAATTATAAAATGCTTAACTGCTATAATTACAAAATGCTTAACTGCTACAATTATAGAATGTTTAACTGCTACAATTAAAAATTTAAAAATTACGATTAAGTATGTTTTTAATAAATACTCACTGGTTCATTGCATACTTTGCACTTTGCAGCATCTGGTTGGCTAGAAGACTAAAAAAATATATACAATATATAATGTGCTTTATTTATTTTACATAAAAATCTCATAAAATATTTCAAATGCTTACTTCTATTAACCATTGCTTTAGACAATCATGATGCACAACTGAAACATCCCCCCTACACATGCAAGGTTGAATCAAGGGTCCTGAATCTTCCCTTTCAGAATCATAACATATCCAACATTCTGGGAGTTTCTCAAATGACTTGGTGGTATCTAATTACAAACAGATAAAATTAATAACATATTACATGTTGTGCTCAAAGAAACTGTAAATTTGCTTGCATCACTAGTGTATAATTTTAAATGCTTACACCAGTCCTACTGAATGATAATTTAAGCTTTAATTCAACCTAATATTTTCTTAAATAGGATTCCTGTGGTTTTGTGAACTATTTAAGGAAAAACATCTATTTCTCACACTGAGCAGCTTGAAATATGCTCTAAACACTTCTTTCATACATCTGCACTGCAATGCCATTACAATTAAATAATCATTGGTTAACAGCAGAATTCCATCAATTATATGTAAGTTGCTACAACCCTCCATTATCTTAAAATGCATACTGTCAAAAAATTATACTTTGTGCCCTTCCCATCTAGTTTAGGAACTAGAAAAATAATGAAATTATTAATTTTAATTAGTTGAATAAACTTATCGGGAATACAGACCTATGCCTATATAAGTTGCATTTGATTTGAAATTAAAATATATAGAACTATATATTTTTGTATTTAGAAGAATGATTAGCCATATTACTTAACACTGCCTGACTACACAATATATTGCCATTAAGGTGGCATACAGATACACGATATTTCTCAACGCAAGGAATATTTTCTGCTTTCCCAACACAATTAAAGAAAAATTTGAAATAAATACTTTATTTCAATTTAAAAATTTGCCAAAGCTTACTCAATTTTCCTATTTAGATATTTTAAAGAAGCAAATCAATTTAGTCAGATGAATTTTGTTTCCACCTCATAGAATACAGTAACATTAATGTAGGATTGCATCTTCCATGATGGATAGATGGAGCTCCATGCCATTCAACAGAACGGTTTGAAAAGAGACGAGATGATGGGGGCATAAGACAATGATACATGCGACAGACACCGCATAAAGATGAGAATCTGAACATTTCTTTGATATAATACTTGTCACCTTGTACATATTTCCATTGCTGTTTCGTATGTGTAAATCATTATTAAAACTTATTCATTTGGATTTAGTTTGTGTTTCTCAAGACCATCAGCACGTAAGCTTTATTCTACGAACCAAATTCCATGAACTCATTGATGTCTTTAGTCTATTTCAAGTACACAGCTGAAATTCAAAATACTGTTGAGATTATGTTTTATTCCATTTATTCCCAGCTTAGCCCCCCAAATTAATTTTAACCCATCATTTGTTCTTTATGTGAAACAGAAAGAAACTCAAGACATCACTTTTACATTTACTTCGGAAATGCCAAAGCTAAAACAGTAAAATTAATACATAGCTTGGAAAGGATTATCTGACTATGGCAAAACAAATTTAGGCTATTTCCTTATCTTCTTAGGCTATTTAGTAGAATACTTTGCAAGCACAATCGTTTCTAAGCGTGATAAAAATATATCAATATTCATATTAAGCATGAAAAACAAGCAAGAAAATCTAACCTCATACAGCCAACCAGAGCAATGCTGAACCCTAGAAATAGAGGTTAAGGCCAATTACCAGTGCTTTGTGGCTTAATCCCTTCAGCTATTAAATTAATAAAATTACTTCTAATAAATCATGTTTAATAACACTTTTCAAAATATTTACTAACAGGACTAAGAAGAGCAACTATGTTTCAAAATTTTTAAATCTACAATATATGATTACCAAGGGGGGACTACTCAATTTTATGAAATGACAGGATCTGTGCTACTATTTTGAGAATTCTTATTATGTTCACTTCAACTCTCAGCCCAAATTAACCACTGGCCATGTGCACCGAAAAAATTAAGAGAATAATTCATAAATATAAAGCTGCTGATGAGTAAAAAAAAATAAGCCCATATAAATCTGCTAGGCTTCATTTAACACAGAAATGTGCAACTCATAAAAATTAAGAACCACCACCAAAAAAGATAGTGCTGGTGAATAATGGAAAATTTGTATTCATAAAAAATTATTACCCTCTTTCAAGTACAGAAAGAGAAAATTCTTTAGAAAAGTAAAAACTGCATCAGTAAGTTAAAACTAAGCAAGATAGCTAACAAATACAGTACAAAGTCCGAGATCCGACATCCAACATCTGGAATGATCTAAAATCCGGACCTGATAGCCACAAACATTTTTTTCAGTTTGCTTTACGCATGCGCATTTCATTTTTTCCTCCCATAATAAAACATGTGGAGAGTCCTGATTCTTAATTTCACTTAGCCACTAAATAAAATAGTTCATTATTAAAGAAAATCATTTTAGCATAAATTTGAGATCAATAATTTGGCTCCATAGCTGCATATCTGCTTGGCATACATCTCAAACCGAAACATTCTTACATAGGAACATCACTAATTTTACACTTACTAGTATTTCATACGCCTGATGCCAACCTGGCGAATCATTATTATATTTTGCTTTCATCACCACATGCTTGTCAACACAAGACAACTCCAAAAATGACTCATGCAGCAAGAAGTATAAACATTTTTTTTTATATTAGTAATTGAATTACAAAGAGTAAGGCAACCTTTTATGCTGACATTACGCTTGGCGATGATTACAAATTTAAGTTAAATGCACTAAGAAATGTTGATGAGGAAAAATCTAACAAACATTTCTTTTCATATGCTAAAAGTAGATTTTGTTAATGAAGTTCAAAGGCCAAAACATTACATTCAGTGCTATTTGAATTAAAAATAACTGATATTTTATTCACATAAACCCAGAACTGGCATCAGACCTCATATGGTATTACTGGGCGGCAGAATTTACGGAAGAAAAAATTTTTGGAATTTGTAGAAGCACCGAGCGGCAAAATTAAGGGATGACAAAAGTTTTATAATTTAGGAAAAGCAGTGGGATCCAAAGTTTAGGGGACAGCAAAAATTTAAAACTTAGGAAGGCACTTTGTAGCAGAATTTAAGACCCCCAGAGACTGCATCAAATGGTATCTACAGCAGGGCCTTGATGCTCTTGGTTTGAGTATACATGAGAGTTTATTTATTCAGGACTCAGATTAGCCTTAAGCATGTGTAAGAAACAAACATAGGTATAATAAACAACTAATACAATTTAGGCTTAATTCAGTACACAATAGAAGCAAGATAAAACTTAGAGGAACAACTTGTCTTTTGTTGCCAGTCTCATGATACACAGCCAATAATGTATAGCGGATGCTATTAAGCTAGGCTAAAATTATGCTTTACTGATTTTAAGGAATTTCAGTTAATATAGCAGATTGGGCTATCCCTGAATCTTCTAATTTGATCCAGCTTATTATTTTTTGCAAACTGTTATTATTACAGCGATTTTATGAAAATTAAAGCTTCAACTTTTGATTATGTTGAAAAGAGTTTCTAGTTCTGGAGCTGCAACAGGATCTAAAAAGTAATGACATGTTTTGATATCCATTAAACAAAAAGCAGAATTGTTGCAAAAAATGGATAAAGGTGTATCCATCTCAAAACTATGTGACGAGTATGGCGCTGGAAAGTCAACTCTATATGACATAAGAAAAACACTTTTTTGAATGCTTTTAGGATTCCGACACCCCACTTGCAATGAATAACAGAAAAATTGCTCGTTATGTTAAAAGTGATGATTGAATGAGTCAGACAGCATCGCAGCGAGGATGTGCCACTGATGGGCCTAATGCTCAAGACTGAAGCCAAATTATTTCATGAAGAAATGAGCTGAAAAACTGAGTGCACATACTCAACAGGCTGGTTAACAAAATTTAAAAATCGCCATGGTATAATCCTAAATTCAACGATTAAAATAGCAATGATTTTCCCCATTATAAAGCATGCAAATAAAAATAAGCAAGTTGCAAGAATTCACTGAACTCATTACTAGTGAAAAAGTACCTCTCCAGAACAAATTTACAACGCTGATGAAACTCGTCTTTTCTGGCAATATGTACCACAATATACATTGGCAATCTCTATAGAAAAGGCCCCAACTGATGTCAAAGATTCTAAACCGAGACTAACACTTTTAGCATGCGCAAATGCTGCAGGAATACACAAGTGCAAACTTTTTGTAATCGGAACAAATACACAACCTCGAGCATTTAAAATAGTAACAATTTTCTCCATTATATATCATGAAAATAAAAATAAGCATGGATGACTCAAGCACTAATGAATGATTAGCTTGAAAATCGTTTTATACCTGAGGCTAGGCAACATTTGAATTTGGTTGGTTTACCCTGATGATGCAAAAATTGTCCTGATGGTAGACAACTGTTTGGTTCATGCTTCCCTTGAAGTTTTAGTGAAAGATAATGTATCTGTATTATTCTTTTCTCCAAATTATATGTCTGTCATTCAGCCTATAGATGTCGGAATAGTGTGTGTGGTGAAATGCAAATAAAAAGTAGCATTTTTAAAATCCATGTTAAATTTGTTGAACAATGGCAAGACTATTCAAGAGCTTTTGAAATATTTCAGCATTAAATCTACTGCATGGAGCAGATCGATTACAGATCGTAGGAGGATGTGTCTCCAGACACTTTAAAAAATGCTTAGCACAATTTATAGCCAGAAGGTTTTCGGATATCGCACACCAAAGGTGAAATTTTCTAATTAATGGATTTTGTACAGAAATGTGGGGAAGTGGTAATAAATGAAGATGATATAACAGAAAAACGGACTAAAGGACAGAGAAATCTGTAGTATGGTTCTGGATCCAGAAAATACCACTACCGATAGTGAAGAAAGTGACAGAGAGGTTATTGAAAAAGAAAAAATTTTGATTGACAAATTAGTCAAATTCTCGATACAGCAATTACAGGACTCGAACTGTGGAACTTTGTAACTGAACAAGAAAATATGTCTGTTTACAGAATTAAAGAGAAAGTATTAGCACAAAAAACGAAGCAACATAAATAACTTACATTGAAAGCAGTGTTTAATAAGTAAACAGATAAGTTTTTTTTTAGCAAATTTTCATATCCTTTAGATCATAAATGCTCATTATTTCTTAAATCACAATTTCATATTTTTAATTTTGTAGTTTCTGCATGCCGTCTTACTAGACTTAAACTGATGATCTAACATTCGGAAAAATCCCAAATTCGGAACTGCCAAAGTCCCGATGAGTCAGGATCTTGGACTTTGTACTGTATATCCCTTATTCCACCATTTATACATCAATCTTATTCAGAAGTATTGCAATATGAGCAACTTTCTATTTACACTCATGTCCAAAATTATCTTTACATACCCAAAAATGATGATATTCAATGAAATATCGAATCAATGTGATCCGTATTTGCAGACAATGTGTGAAAACTAAGCCTAATTAGCATTATCCAATCAAAAGTAATCAAACGGTTTGTGATATGCAAATCTAGGTGTTACGTCATCCAAGGGTGAATCAAGCGCTTTGCGCAAACTGAATATTTGAGTGAATTTCTGCAACATAGCGTTTGATTTCAGTCTGTAGGGACTCAAAGCGGTTTGTTATGGCTTCGAAGTATCATTTGGAAGAATCTGTAAAGTGGCGAATTATCGGCCGTTTAGAAGCAGGGCAGTCAATCATGGAAACAGCCACATGTCTGAATATTTCAAGACAGACAGTCTCTAAGCTATGGAAACAGTTTCAAAATGATGGAAGTGTTGTAAGGAGGCCTGGACAAGGTCGGAAACGAATGACAACTGCTTCTGAAGATCGGTATCTGGCATTAACTGCCCGTCGTAACAGAAAGGCTACTGCTTGCCAGTTAAGTTCAGAGCTTGCAGCCGCCACTGGAACTGTTGCATCACGGCAAACAATATACAGAAGGCTTAATGAAAAAGGCCTTTATGCCAGAAAGCCAAGGGTATGTGTTTTACTGTCTTCACAGAAAAAGAGGGATCGCTTTAATTGGTGTAAAGAACATCAAAACTGGACTGAACATCAATGGTCCCATGTTCTCTTTACTGATGAGTCGCGGTTTAGTTTAACTGGCGATTCTAAATGTGTTTACATGTGCAGGGAGTCAGGAACATGAAATTATCCCTCGAACATTGTGGAACGTGACCGTTTCGGTAGTGGAGGTGTGATGGTATGGGGTGGAATAATGATCGATGGACGTACGCCCCTACACGTGTTCAACAGCGGATCTGTGAGAGGCCCTATATATTGGGATGAGGTCTTAGATCCTTATGTAAGACTTTTCAGGGGTGCATATGGACCTGACTTTTTATTTATGGATGATAATGCCCGTCCACATCGAGCAATCCTCGTTGATGAATTCCTTGAAAGTGAAGACATTAAGCGAATACCTTGGCCACCAAACTCTCCTGACCTTAACCCGATAGAAAACTTATGGGACTACCTTGGAAGAGCAATTGCACGTATACACCCTCCTCCTAGAGATGTAAATGCTCTGAAGACGGCATTGCTGGAAGAGTGGAGATTAATTCCCCAAACTGTGGTTAACAACGTTATTTCCAGCCTTAAAACACGTTGTGATATGTGTGTACAAGTCAGGGGAGATCATATTCCATATTAAATTCGTAACACTCAATTCTTTTTCTGAATCATTCCTTTTTTTCTTAACTCTCTTTGTCACACTTTATTACCATTTTTATTGTTTCATGCTACAATTTTATATCATATGAGGTGATCTTCAGTTTTTTCTTTTGCATTTATGTGTCATCATGTTATGTATGATTCCACGAAAATTCATTAAATTATTAGTCTCTGAGAAATCTGTGAATTTATGCATGTAAACATAATTTTGGACATGAGTGTAGAATAAAACATGAAAACTGTTCCTTTAAAATTACACTTTTTATCATTCTTAGGGTAGTTAAAATTGGATTCAACAGCCTACTGAATCCAATTTTGACTAGCTCCAGAAAATTAATTTAGTTTTTAGCCACTTAACATGAGAAGACTAGAACTGCAACATTAGTCCTTTTGATCATTATACCTTTCTCTTTTAACCATTTAAGAAATGATGAAATTCTTTTTAGGGATCAACTTTACAGAAAAATGAAAGATTCAATAATATAGCTTTAAAAATTTTAACAATTTTTACAATAATTAAAAATCAATTAATTGGCTGTAGAATATCTCATGTAAATTAACCAGTTATTATGACTTTGGTCTTTATTATAACTTCTCCCTTCTACACTTTCCACCAATATGCAAATTAATTATTTGTGTGTATTTAACCTGAGGTTTCTGGATCAAGTTGGGGAATGTTTCTGGAACTGCCCGCTATGTGGTTAGTTTCTGCCAGCTCTAGTAGTGTAATTATCTTGGCTTTCGGTCTCTCGCCACGGATACTTTAATCTGATATGCTGGTAAATTATTGAGCCAGCTTAGTATTTAATTGTGGTCTTGGACAACTGATCAATGTTTAATTCAAATTGACTGTTATTTATTTGCATTGCCACAAGCTGTGGTCACAGTAATAGCACCAAGTCATAACTTTAAAAGTTCAAAGTTCTGTTTAAATAAAAAGGTTGTTTTACAACCTTCTTAAAACTGCATCATTCTGTCTCAGACATAGGGATAACTAGCTTAAATGTCTACTAGGGTTATAGGACTAAAGTAGCAGTACTAGACCAAGTACAACCTTACATGGTTAACAAACATACGCATGTATTTATTCTTATAGAGAACTAGTCTCAATTGAAGCAGCAATATGCATTCAAAACACAAGATTTCATACGTATTGTAAATAAAAATGCAAAGGAAAAATAGGAAAAGACATGATATTCTTTGAGAAGTAAACAAAATATATTTTTAATTAAAAAAATTTCTTCTATGATAAAAATATATCTTTTGATTAAAAATACACACATCAATTTATCTACTTTTTATGTCTACAGCAAAGTGCATTTTTAAAATACCTAATTCATGCTTCCAATTAATAACAAATGAAGGATTACACCACAAGAATGTATTGATTTAAAGCAAAATATTATGAAACATATAAATAGCTTTTATTTCTAAAGAAATATTTTTAGTTTAAATATTTTAAAACCAGAAACAGAAAATATAACTGCTGGGAAATAACAAACAGCAAATGGAAAATTGAAACTATTCCATAACTGACTGTACACCACTATAGTACCTAATAATATGATGTACATATTTTCTACATACACATAACTTGCATATTAAATATGTCTGGTTTCTGTTCATGCATTTTTTCCCACAGTACAAGTGGTACGGCAACTAACTTGGAGCATGTTTCCACATTTCTCTTCTATGTCCTAGCTTTTACTAAACAACTTTTAAATTTCCTAGCAAGCTTTGCAACTACATTTTGGACTGTGGTAATTTTACATTATGTAACTTTCTTTACTAATAATGGCTGATTTATTGCAGCTAAAAGATGTTTTCATCAAACATACTTCAACATTTCAAATACATACACATATTATTTATTTTAAAGACATATCCCATGTTTATTACTTTCTCATGTGAACATAAAGCTGTCAGAATCAAAATATTTGTCTAATGTTTCCTAGATACAAAGTCAATGTCGTAAACTCCGCATATGAAAGGCAGCTTCATAATACTTATTACATATTATTTTGTTTTTACAAGATATGCTTATTCCTACTGATTTTAAATTTTCTGCGAATATTACTGAAGTATGGAATTTATCATTTCCGATATTTCTTTAAGCATTCAGAAAGATGTCTGATAATTTTGACTCATTTCAGAATGACGATTTCTTTTGACAGATCTAACTTTTACTTATGAAAGTAATCTGTATTAATTTTATGTTCCAATTTGTATCAGATGCTTTTAGATTGAGAAGCATAATGTGGTAAATGTTTCATCTACACAGATCTTCCTTAGCAAATTATAAGAGATTTTCATACTTATCAGAAACAATTTATAGCATATTTCCTAACAAACTGCTTGCAGCCATATGAATAGGTCTCCAGAAACATTTTATTTTTTTCACTATTCTTAAGGTTACTGATGAAAGTTTTTTTAAGTTCGTAGCAATATACTGATATGGTAGTCAATTTGACTGCAGCTGTGGTTCTTGGAAAGATGCATCTAAACTTGAGTCAAAAACTTATATCTTTTTGAAATGTTATACTTACAAAAACATCAAAAGTTTTCCTTGAAAACTAAGATACATCAGAAGTTATAGAGATGCAACCTTTGCTAGTGGTCAGTTTGACCACTAATGCAGTTCTAATATTAAAAAGGTGCATGCAAACTTTGCCAGTGTACTACAGTTCTGGGTTTAAAAGCTAGTAATACAGAACACCTTCACACAGTCAACTCCTAATTTACTGGGGGTAATACCAGGGAAGTATCACTGGTTAATCCAATTTACAAACAGGAATAACCCACATTACAAATAACAGAAAAATACTACATAATTTCAGTAATCCATTGTTCCTTAATCCACGTTCAATTCTGAACATAAACCAACAAGATTTTGGTTTTTAGAAAATTCAGCACTGCAAATTTCAACTCAAGTGTATATGAAAATAAACTCTACAACAAATATACATTAAAACTTACTTAAAAAAGTGAAATTATATTACTGAAATTAAGTCTCTTCCACATTTACATCAGAGCTTTTTTCCTATTATCTTCAGTTTTTCGCATAAGATAAATCTCTGTTTTGGGGTGCACATCCCACAGTCTTTTAATATCAATTTTGAATTTATATTGTTAATTAATTTTTAAATTATGTGTCATATATTACGAATTTTCAGGCATTGCATTCTAACTAAAATGCACCTCAATGCTATTTGTTTACATTTTGCATAACAAGCCAGTATGCTTACATTGTTGGTGAATGCAGACAGGTTTTTGAAAATAACATGGAAAAAGATTTTTCTGGCATTAAAAGTGGAAGACAGATTTAAAAAAAAAAATCCAAGGTGCAGAAATTTAGCTTTAACAAATCCAAATTGGAATTCTCGTGTATCAATAATTTACTATATTTCCAAGCAGTTTAATCCATGAAATAAGTTCATTTATTAAATAACCAATACTAAAAATAGAAATGATTATAATTACTTAATTATTTGACAGTATCATTATAAAATAGACAATCAAGGGTTTGGTTATTTTCATGACTGAGCAATTTACTTTTAAAGAAAGATTTAAATGTTTTTGTATTCCAGATTACGTAATAATTCAAATTCCTGCTATTGCAGAGAAAAACAACTCTCAAACATTACGTATCACTGGTGTAATCATGTGCACTTTTTCCTTTTTTTTTTGGCAGGGGGTATTCTCCAGAAGCAATTTTTTTACACTGAATGGTCTACAATAGCATTTTTTCCACTGTTGTATTAACCAAACATTTTTTTGATACCCCTCACATAATCCACAAGCCAAAATTAAGCCACTTCCCATTAATCAGGAGTTGACTGTATATTCCACAAAATTAAATTTATAATTAACAGATATTTTAAATTACTAAAGATTACAAATGCAGACACAATATGACTCTTACCACTCTTTAAAATTGCTACTTCTTTAGCCGATGATACCAATGCCTCAGCTTCTCCACCATAATGAGTCTGCTTCTTTATTTCTAATTTTCGCAATAACTTCTGTGGATTCAAAATCCATAATTGCTCTGGCCTAACATTTAAAACAAAAAATGAGTAAAATAAATTGTTATATAGAAATTTACATGTGAAAAGAGGCGTATTTATAAACTCCAAAATATTACAAACTGAACTCACCTTATACAGTTCCAAAGCACACAAGGAAACCATAATGCTACGCCCATTTCTACAACTCTAAACACTATATTATAGCAATTCCTGCTTATGACAGGAACTCTAAAAAAATAGAGATTTTTATGAAATACAGGTATGTTACAGATGAAGTAAATGATTAAAAACAATTACATTAATTTTCTTTCTATATTTGTTATTTTGGTCTTTTCTCCTTCCTATTTGTACTTTTCCCCCTTTTCCTTTGCAAGGCACAACAAGTTTCAGCAATTTCTAAACAGCATCTCAAGGAATACTTTTCCCTTTATATGATGTACTTGTACAGATACAGTTACATCAACATTATGATGTCAAGATTATCCTCAATGACTAAAGTGTACCTCCCCCCCAAAAAAAATATTAAAAAATTCAGAATTTATTTTACATTGAACACAAAAATTAAGGTTCATTAGTTCAGATTTTGAAGATGGATGAAATTATATTTCATGGTATACAGACAGGGGCTAGCTATGAAAATTTTAATGAGTTTGTAATTTATCATATAAAAATAAAAACTACAAATAATTGCACATGAGTTAATTAAACAAAAATCTTGACTTAAAAATATTTGAATATTTTCAAAATAAGGAAGAAAACAAAATACAGAAATTAGACAAAAATAACGAGCAAATTTATATAAGTGGCACAATTTATGCTAGTTACCCTCAACTGATATTTTAGGTTTTAAGAATAAAATACGATTTGTCAAAAATGTTTCATAAAAAACGTTCAAGTTTCTCTTATAAATTTTCCCATTTGTGGAGGTTATCATTAAATCTATAATATGTTGTATAATCCATTAAATCTATAATATGTTGTATAGTCAAAGATGTTCTTGTAGAAATATTGTTCATCAGACTGAAAGTTCATTCAGTTTCATCACATTAGGCAATAGCCTCTATACCAACTTTAGCTTTCTTTACAATAGTATTTCATTATGCAGTCTTCCAGTTAAAGTGAACGAATTCCCAAAATATTTTTTTACGTTTTTATATAAAATTTATTATTTGCCAAAATATGATTGTGATGTACATGTTTTTCTTTGGTAAATAACAAAAAGCAAAATGAACAATGGGTTTCAAAATATGAAATAATTTTAGTAAAGGGCTCTATTGAACCCATAACAACCCACCAATGGATATATAAACTGTGGTCACAGAATGCAAAGAAGCTGCTCTTCAGTATAAAGAGTAATTATGTTTTCACATGCACAGTTTCTAATTTTTTTATATTTCAGGTAATTTTAATAAATGATAATTTTTAACACATAAAATGACCCTTATTACTGTCAGTATACACATTTTGTTATCTTTGAAAATACAAATTGTTATCACTAAATAACTGCTGCTAACCTCATGCACAGATAATCCAGCGGAAAGAAAACATTTTTCTTTCAAGCTCAATACCTAGTCTTTATAAAATAATACAAAAGTCTTCCCACAGTATTTATTTAATTTGAATAATATATAAATCTGCTGCTTACTGATTAGTATAACTATTCTGAGCAGCTCATTTTAAGCACACAATTTTATCCTCTGTATCTTTATTTTCTGAGGATAAATTCAGAAATGAAAATGTCTATCATTCAAAATTTTTAACAGTAAATTCGTCTTTCAGAAGATTACAGTGTAATCTGAACCTTTTTTCAAACACAAAATCATGAACACTATGCTCATAAATTTACTGAACAATTATTCTGTTTCATTACGATTCATAAAAGTTTTAAATTTACTTATTTTCTATAATGCTTGTTTCTTGCATATCCATGCGACTGCAGAACAATACCTTCACAAAGAAACAATTGTAAACATTTTCCACATACATTTCAAACACATGCATGCACAATTGTAGTCAACAAGAGAAAACACGTTAGAAATCCAATGGTTAAAAAAAAGCATTAAAAAAAGTTTTACAAATATTATGCTAAGGTGGCTGCCCCCTGTTCTTTTAAAAACTTTCTGCAAACTAATGCATAAGGAAAATTTATTAATTATAAAATATTTTCCACTAATATAATATTACAATTCGCATACTTATTAATTATTCTTTTTTAGAACAAAAGTAATAATAACTGTCAGTAAATTTTGAAATATACTGATCACATTTGCATATTTGAATAAGAGGTGGAGCAGGACATAAAATACTTGTGGCAGAGCTTAACTCTGGTTCTAGTGAGTATAGACAGCCACGTTTCCACCGTTAGAACTTGAAGAAAGCAGATTGGACCACATACCAAGAGCTAACTGATTGCTTGATTATGGAATTTTCTGTCAGGTAATGTTAACAGAGCCATATGAAACTATACTGATATTGTTTTGGTTTGTGCAATTGAATGCACACCAACAAGTCAAAGGAAAAAGTATTCTTTTTTTGGGGGCGGAACAAAGATCTGCAGATCTTTAAAGAAAACAGAGATGTGGCTAGAGATACAGCTGACTCTAATGGCCTGATGAAGGACTGTATGGAACTTCGTAAAAGACAAGCTTGCCTGCGAAGAGCTAGCTATTAGAGAGGCCAAGTGTCATGCCTTTTGGTGATTTTTGTAGTCTTGACTTTCGTAAAGATGCCTTGAGAACACATCACTTCTTGTCTAGGCTCAATAATCCAAACGAGAAAAGAAATGAGCCTGTTAGGTTTACAGATAAGTTTCTAACTGAGAAAGAAATAGCTCAGGATTTTAATGCTCACTATGCTAGAGTAAAAAATTATCATCATTTTGCTAAAATGTCAAGGGATTTTCTTACATTACCCACTGATATGCCTTAATCAAGAAATGGACATTTTTAATCCACTTTTTTTCTGAATGGCAACTCAAATTTGGATTAAGCAATTGCCACAGATAAGGAGTGCAGAACCACATGGAATCCTGCCAGAGTTTGTCAAGTCTTACTCAGATTTATTAACCTCACTTGGCCCACAGGTATTCCCACTGCATGGCATAAAGTAGAAATAATACCTATTCTCAAAACTGAAAAGATCCAGGTGTTTTGACTAGCTTTTGTCCAATATCACTTACTAGCATTATATGTAAACTGACTGAACACCACATTGCACATAGACTCAATCTTTATCTTCAGAAATTCTACTGTTTCTGATGGTCAGGACGGTTTTAGGAAATATACTACTGAACAGACAGCAAAACTCACACGGGAGATAAAAGATGGCTTCCATCTTAAAAAGAGAACTGTAGCAGTGTTGGTCAACTCCAGATAGCCTTGGGGTGCTGACATTTCTCTTTGCAAACGAGCTTGTTTTGTGGTCTGCTAACTGGGACATCCATATTAACCAGGATTCACTTAACATTGCCCTTGATGCCCTTATGTCATGGTAAAAAAAATTTTAATTATTGTAAATACGAGCAAGACAACCTTTCAGGGTTTTACCCTCAATACCAAACCTAAAGGGACAGAGCTATTTTAAGGAGACCAACAGCTCCACAGCATTCAAGTGGCTATCTACCTGGGAATTGCTTTGGATTCCAGGCTAAGTTGGAACCAACAGGATGACAACAGACTGACAGGATAACTAAAAACAGACCAACAGGATACTAGGTATAGGCAGCATCAGAAACAGACTGCTTAAAATGCTTACCAGTGTAAAGTAGAGAACTACCCAAGATCTATTCTGTATCACTTATATTAAGACTGCTGTTGAATATGGTGGTGAACTCCTCATAACTGCTTCTGAATCAATACAGAACAAAGCTGAAACTACTCAAAATAATGTCCTGAAATCCATCACCAGTGGAGCATTTTCTATTCCTATCCAAGCCATGCAATTGCAAACAAATATTCATTGAACTCCGCAAATTAGACATTAGACTTGATTTTGAAGTTCAGTAAAAAGTCCTACACTGAGACAGAATTAAGGATGGCTGCTTTGACAACTATTGGAGAAAGATTTCCAACAACACACTGGTTGCATGTGTATACCGATGGTTATGCTATAGGAGTTAATAATAATGCTGGTGCAGGGGTTTACTCTCGACACTTCAGCTTTGTAGCGGCTGTTGGTGCGAATTGTACCAACTATGAAGCTGAAGTGGCTGTGGTCCAACTGGCCTTGACTGAAATCAGTAAAAGCGATGATATTTATTTATTCACAGGCCACTATTAAAGCAATTTCTTCAGTCATACTTTCAAACAATGGGTCTGTTCTAAAATCTAAGAATGGTTGTCATAGTGGAATTATGGGTAACGAATTTGCTGATGCTCTGGTCAAGGATGGGTTTGTCCTTCCTTAACCCAATCTGCCTGTTTGCTATCAGAATGTTAAAGAGAATCATTGGAACCAGATAACTCTTTTATGGAACTTATCTGGGCTCATATTTGAGAGAAGTATGGGGACTCCGTGAAGGGGAAGATTTGAGATTCCCTAATGGAGAATTTCATTCCTTGCAACCCATCTAAACCTGTCGGTGTCACTAACTTTAGATTAAAACTGGACAAGACTACCTCAAGAAATATCTACACTTGGTTTAGCAAATTCTCCAACTTGCCCATTATGTGATATTGACGACATGTGCAGTGACTATTCAGACACTTGTTCTAGACTTGGCAATGGCTAATGCTGTCAAAAATTACTACACTTTTTTCAATGTTTCCGAATTTTATTGGGCTGCCCGTCACAAATTAATAGCGGTCATGCCTAGGTCTGGAATAGGATTCAAGAAGACAATTTGAATAAATTAATTAACAGTTTAAATAAATATGAAAACAATTTTTAAAACTTTATTTCATTAACATTAAAAAACAAGGGGGCTAAGAAATTCAAATTAAATGCATTCACAACACAACTAAAGAATTAAATAAAAGGCAGGCACAGTTATAATGAAGTTTTAAACTAAGTAAAATGTTCTAGGTTGACATGCTAAAACCACATTTAAACATAATTAAAAACAGGAGTTTTCACAGTTACCAAATTTCCTCGCTTTTACCATTTTCTGAAGAGCTGATACATTCGCAGAATCAACATCCAGATATTATGGTAAGTTGAAAGAAAGGCTACGCCTACAACACTCATCCAGATATTATGGTAAGTTGAAAGAAAGGCTATGCCTACAACACTATCTAAAGTTAATTTCTAGTGCTTCTGATTTTAAAGCTCCTTATATGCCTGAGTCTTTGAAAATTTTGGCTTTGTCCCATTAAATTATTAAATTTGGAAGCTTTAAGGAGTATTTAATCAAGGATGTGCTATTTTTGTCGATATACTGGTCGACAGTGTGTAAATTTGTTTATACTTGGCAATTCTCACTGACAATTTTCTACAAAACAAATTTATATAGCGAGTTCCTGTATTTGTATCATGTTTGCAGATAAGGATCATATACACAGTTGAAATATATGTTTTGGTGATACCTGATTTGTCAGTTTTTAAGTATCCATTTAAAATTTTAAAGTTGTTGGGGTTATGCCAAGTTTAAAAACCAAATCTCTTGAAAATGGAATTGATGTGTGGAGTGATTGGATAGTAGGGGTATGTTCGAATGAATTTATTTCAGTTTGATTCTTGCATCAGCAGCAGTTTTACTCTTTCAGAAATAAGTACAGAAGCTTTCTGTGGAATTTCTTAATATTTTTTTTCAAAAACATTACGTACCTGTTGCTTTTATTATTTAAGATGCGTTTATATGTATAGTACTATCAAGTCCAAAATAGAGCCGTCTGGATCAACAATCGAATAAGTACAAAAACATATAAATAAAATTAAAATAACAAGAAGAATTCCCCTTCCTGCTTAAGAAATGAAAGCAGGAGCTTCCTTAAAGTGATTTTTCTCTCCACTAACTCAGATTCCCAGCAAGTCACTTTCAAACTCCTACTGACTAAGGAGTGGCACCATGGCCAATGACAATGAATTGATTGACATTTCGATCAAACTATACTCCCTTTTCATACAGAAAACAACATCATGCATGCATTCTACAAGTACATTTAATACACAAATTTCAAGAGTAATCGGCTCAAGTATTATCATGTCTACCAAGATTAAATCTTTGTTTCCATCTGTCTCTTTGTTTCAAGTCTGAAAAAACTTCACAGAAAAGAAATAACTATATTCAAATTTATTATTGACATCTATTGACAACAGAGAACCCATAAACAGCAGCATCTCTTTATGGGGAGCATCAGTATCATCCATTTTGGTACAATACTGTATGCAATATGTGGAAAATTTTGTTTTCGCCAGATTCCGCCCCCCCCCCCAAAACCCAGTTTTTTGGAGGAGCTTAAGTTGATATCTTTGTCCAATAGAAAAATTCGGAAAATAAACTCAAAGCACTGTTTTCATTTATCTGAGAAAACTTCCCTAACATACAGTTTGATTATTTGGCATGGTTTATTTGAAAATCCTACCAGGGCTATCTGCTAATTGTTCCAAAGAGTTGGAAATGTTTTGAATGTGTGATACAACCTGAAGAGGAAGGATGTCTTCATAGCGAACTTTCTGAGAAAAACTGGCTCATATCCACATTACACATGGGAAAAGCAAAAAAAAAAAAAAAAAAAAAAAAAAGAAAAGAAAAGCCTATGCAACCAGCCCATTTGCCTAGAACCAACTCACGTCGACCTACTGGTGTTTTGCGATTTTGCTGCTTGGCCACTGGTGAGTCACTTTAGCAATAATAGCATTAAATTTCTTGACCTCCTGATCTTAAGAATTGACTACATTCTTCAGACTACACTTTACCGTTAACCAACTGGCAACCTAGCCCAAATAACAACAAACAAGAGATAACCATCCAATTTTCTTGAAAAACTTAGCAGGAAATCAACATACAAGCTTCTGTGGTTATTTCTGAAAGAGTAAAGTTGCTGTCAACATGAGAATCAAACAGAAATAAATTCATTATAACATTCTCCTACTATTCAATCATTGGGAACATGCATCAGTTCTGTTTTTAAAAGATTTGATTATAAATTTGCCATAATCCCAGTAACATCCAACTGGAAACAAAAAACTGAGTCAGCCACTTGCAAAACATATACTTCAGACACGTATACTATAAGTCTTTAACAATGATAAAAGTACAGAATCTCAATATATAAGCTCACATCTACAAAATGAACAGTAAGGTTTATTAGGCATAGAAAAGATATTTACAAATGCCCAGTCAACCAGAAAATTAAATTTAATAAATGGCTGTTCAAACACTTCTTAGAGCATTCACACTCAACAGGAGAATGCTAAAACTACCAATAAACCAAAGCATAAAAGCAGTCTTAAAATCGGCATAAAAGCATAAAAGCAGTCTTAAAATTGCCACTACATCATCTGATTACAGGTGTTAACCTACCATACATTTGTTTTGGATTTGTTAGGCAGATTATGGCAAAGAACACTAGAATTATCTGCCTCAGGGGAGGGATGCCTCCGTGGAAAATTTTCAAAGGGAAACTGACTCATATCCATGTTACACATGAAAAAAACAACAGAAAATACTCACGCAGCCAGTCCGTTTACCTGGATTCGAACCCAGGTTGGAATTATCAGCTTTCAGTGATTTTACCGCTCAGCAGCTGGTGGACATTATATATTTGGGTGCTGATTCTGCAAAATATAGCAGTCCTGCAGAAAGCAATAAAACAGAGAGAACTTGATTCAGACATTCATTCCAGGTCTAGCTGAAAAAAAGCAGGCGGGCCATCTGCAAAATCTTCTGTAATAACTCATGTTTACATGTGGTTTTAGCGCTCAATCTAGAACATTTTGATTCATTTTTTAATAATTTTAAATCTTTGCAGCCACAAACAGCTTGCCTGTGAGCGGAAAAAATTATTTCCTCCACATTCTACGACTGCAGCATCAATCAAGCTAAAAATAGTTTTAATGATCCACAAAGTTTCAGAATTAATATAGAATCTGAGATGTTGTACTTGTATTCAACATAACAAAATTAGAAAAGACTTGATTTCATATACTTTTAAGTTGCCTCGAGTAATCTAACACTATTCTACTCATGTACATATATATATATATACATACATCTATACAAAGTAAATATTTCTTGAGAAATTTTAAACATACTGCCGCATGCAGGGGAAAAAAAAAGGGAACATAGGAATACAGCAAATAGAACCAAACTGTCACCTCATCACATATAAGAAAGAAAAGCTACTAACAGCATCTGTCAGCAACAGATGGAGTTGCTCTGAAATCCAGCATATGATGGCATACGGTAACTTCAAAGCATTCTAGCTACCATAATGTAATCCATAAAAATATGTTTCTTAATCAATCAGCTTTGGAATGATCTATAAGAAGACACTAGTCTTGATCTTTAACTTGGAAAACAATAAGTTTTTCCCTCCTTGTATTAGTTTAGCCACGCATGCTTGACAAAAATAACTCTTGTTAAATTACAAGAAATATACTCCACTTCAAGTATCTTCATGAAATGTATTAATCAATAATTATTTAGAACAGTGGTCTCAAACTAAACTGCACGTGGGCCGCACGTGCAATCTGGAAGCAGTTGACAGGAGATATTTTTTTACAGAATTTCAAATAACTAAATTTCAAACTAATTTCAGTTGCTAAATATTTGTTAAAACATACATAAGCAACAATCAAAACACATATTTTCTACATAAGAAATTTTTGTTGGTTAAATTTCATAATTCAAATGTACTAACCACTAAATTTTAAATTTTTGAAAGGACATTTATTTCCTATAACTACAACTATTAAATAATTCACTTTTAACAAAAATTTAAAACAAGTTATGAAAACTATAAAAATAATATTAGCTATTAAATAATTTATTTTTAACACAAACTTAAAACAAGTTATGAAAACTCACCAAAGTTTTAAAGAAAACTTCCCCAGTAGAACAAAATTTGAGAATAAATAATGACAACACATTCTTTTTCTTTTATGTATTAAATTTTTTATACACATGCAATTTTTACATGAAGAAAAGATACATGCTCTCATATGTAAATAATTATACATTCCTCTACTTTCTGCTACAGCTTTATACCTGATGGCTTTTCAATTCTGATAATGTGTGTGGCCTTCGAGAAAAATTACTAGAAACTCTCTTGATGGATTTCAGATACCTCAATTGGACCCTTTTGATAGCCTTATTAATTTTCTATAGCGGAAAAAACGGTTTGTATATAAATGTGAGGGAAGTTGATAACGATTTCACTCAGTAAATAATGATGACTTTTCCCCCACCACAGAAACATTTAATAATGTAAAGAAAAAGCTACAGATTGAATCGGGTAACAGTATCTTAGCGGCTTTTCACGCTTGTTGGATACAAAGACAATTTTGCATCACTTTTTGTATCTAAACAACCATTCGGCATCTACTTGCACTCGCTATCATTGACACCATTTTCGTGTGGTATGACCTTGTTTCCACCTCGCTCTCACTGCAGGTGCACAGGTGATACCCTCTGGTGGCTGTGGAACTTATGGGTCCCACATAAATTTACTCCCAAACAATGCAGTTACTCTTATTCAAAAAACTGTTACACCGGAAATTTATCTTTTCCTCGGGGGGGGAAGTTCAAATAACAGTTATTCAGATCTGGATCTTCAAATCTATGCATAATTTTTGTGCCTGGTTCAGTGCCTTCACAGAATACTGGATACCAATCAATGAGAAAAGTTTCATAATTTTCCTCTTTGAGATACAGCATCTTGACAAGAAATTGTGTAAAAACATTTTTGTTAAACTCACAACCGTAACCTGGTAAAATTCATTCATATACTCAAAATTTCAAGAAGTTCACAAAAAAATGTTTGGAAAACATCAATGAATAATGCATTAAGTTTTCAGCATGCCAGACATTCCTGAAACCACTGGGAGAACATCTTTGGATGCTATAGCCTGCTAACTGCATTATTTCCAAATGGCTTGAATTCTAAGAAACTTTCACACTCACAGAATCACCTTGATAAAAAAAAAGAACAAAGAAAGTCAGAAAGTGAGAAATCAGGCAGTGTGGTTATGGCACATCTGAGATCTGTTTTTGTGTGGCTTTTTGTCCAATATGCAACGTGTCCCTGAAAGGCTGAAAATCACATTTTAACTACAATACAAACAAGGCTGCAGACAATGTCACACTATACATTTTTTGTTTCCATACAGAGTACTCTAAAACACACTAACATCCAAACTCACTTACTTTTAAGTTTTACATCACTGAATTCCCTAGAAAATTTTTTGACAGAAAAGTAGGCATATTAACTACATAATGGCATTTCTGTATCTCTTGTCACACAAATGTGCCCCTTTATATCTAAGAAAACAAAATTTACGTATTAATTTCAGTGGGCTTCTATAATGCCTTCCATAGGAGATTTCTCAGTGTGGGACATTTTGAATTATTTTAGCATGTGAACATAAAAATAACATGTGCAATAAGATAAAGGCATGTCTTACTTATCCTTCCAAAAGTCACCAAGACTGTCAGAAAATATAAAAACAACTGTGAAAAGTAGTAATACTGCTTGGGAAATTAGTCCAATTCTCGACTGCTGTAGCTGTGATGTATCTGTAGCTGATGAAGAGCCTTGAATAAATTCTCCCCGCACCTGACATGAAAGATATGAATACAGATAATTTCATAAAAGTTTTCTTTAGGTTCTAACATACCTCCAAGCTCAATATCCAAACCACTTAAAATAGTTTTAGAAATAAAATTTAAACAATCATGATAAATTTACAAGATATAAGCAGCAGAAATTAATAAAATTATATATTATAAAATACAGTCAAGGTATTATATAAAGCACAGAATAATAATATGAACTGTTAAAACAAAAAACAATCTACTTAATTTTGAAATAAATTTACAATACTAACAGAATTATCTCAAAAATAAAATTATAAAGGCATTTTTACCTTAAAGTAAACTTCCACACCATAAATAAGAAAAAAAATTACAACCACCAACATCAAAAGTGCATAGCAACCATGGAAGACATTTATAAAAAGGCTCTAAAAAATAAAACACTAGATTTAGAACACATTCAAAATTTATGACAACATTTTACAAGGCTAATAATTGACATTTTATGATGACTGGATTTAATAACCTTTGTGTTTAATTTCCAAATACGTTTCACACTCTATTAACCCCTTAAACAGAAAAGACAAGTCTCACATAAACACATTTTCTATTCCAAACTCTACTTTGACAGGTGAAGCCCATTACATACTTAAATATTTAAAAATCATATTTTAAATCTAACTTATAAATAAAAATATTATACTTACATGCTATTCCTTTACTTTCTACCGAAAATTCTCTCATTGCAAATAACAGTATCATGTAAGCAAATCACTTGAAAGTAAATAAATCATCAGATACAGGACCAAAATGCTAAATGTCTAGCTACTTGTAAAGCCTGTATCACATCTACAAACTATTCTCAACAAAGCGTTGAAAGAAAGCTGACGAAATTTTTGTTTTGGGGATATCTGATTGGTTAACTTAAGCAAAAACCAGTTATTTAGAGAAATCATACAAGAAGCTTCAAGCAAAGCATTTTCAGTTCAATTTTAAAATATTCTTGTATAGCTACCAGTACACTGGTTCCAACAAAACGTTAAGAGATGGACAAACTCATTCTCGGAAACGTTTTTTCCAGCCTAATGCATCGTTAGATGTGATAAGCCCATAAATTGAACACATTTCTGAATCTTCAACTGCTGTTTGTTCTTTTGCAAAGCGACATCCTAATATATGCAAACTTGCATTGAATATTTACAGTACACAAATTACAATCATTAAAGAGAAGCCAATAATTAAATGAATTTTTACTATGATACCCCTCCGAAAAGTACTGCAATGTTGCAATACTTCTGCAATTCTTTGTAAACATACATCTATCTATCACTCCAAAAGCCCAGTTGGCAAAAAAAGAGCAATTTTGAAAAGCATTTGTAAACAGATGGCATAAAATTATTTAAATATACTCAGTTTAATTAATAAATTAAAAAAAATTCTGCATACTTACTCGCTCCATATCAGACGGATCAGAAAACTGAAGTAGTAATAACTCAGCCAGCAGCAGTGAATAAGTAATGATATTGAACAATATGAAACCCAAGAGAGATTTGCTTAGAAAACCTGGCTTATCATATGTTAAGTCTCTGAGATGAAACACCTATAAAAAAAGTCACTCAGTTTACTACATGGACAACAAGACTTACTTAAAAAATCACTGTTAAATGTGTGCCATACATAATTCTCGGCGTGGGTTATGGATATTTAACATAGACATGAGCGTAATGTGGACTTCTCATATAACGGACATTTACTTTCAAAAACACTTTATTATTAGACGAACAAAACACAAAGTTTACACAAAAAGAAATAGAATCATATTCATATTATGCTGGCATAGCAGGTTGCTTTCGTACTATCAGTTTCTTCTTTTCTAATATAAGTCATGTGAAAGAGAGGAGTTGCACACCGTATGGCGAAACTGCGCATCATCAAACCTCCCCCTCTAAAAGATTTGATTGCATCTTTCAACGACCTGTCAAATCCACATATAGGCATTTCTTGAACCAACAAATTAAATAAATAAATAAATAAAAAATAAAATAACATTCATGAAATTTAACTTAATTAACCAATTCTTACTATATTTTAAATTAAAGTTACTTCAACATAAACTCCGTAATCTTAATCATTAAAAGATGTAACACTCATTTCTTTTCAAACTTACATATTTAACCTTAAACTTAAGTCTTTCACATCAATCATAATCATATAAGCAGTTGTCATATAAACAAAACAATACAAATCAATCATTAAAATTAAACATTATACTTCAGCAAACCCTTCGCTAAATAATTAAACATATTACATAACATTAGAAAAAAAATACAAATGTTTAGCATTTTAGCTTTAGAAAAATGTTCAAACTAAATAGTCAAAATGTTTTATAGTTTATAATGCTTCAAAAGTTATTAATTTTTAGTCAAGCGTCACTCAATGGAAAATATAATCATGTCAAGTCACGTCATCAGTATAAAACACAGCATAGACTTTTCGTCTACACATAATGCTATCGTTACATTTTGTTGGCATGCAAACTACTGGATGCACGTATTTACTTTTTGACTCAGTGATTAGCTTTCTCATTCAGTGATAGCTCATCTATTTGTCGATCTACTTCATTTTTTAGAATTTCAGGTATCCAGTATGGTTTCTGCTCCTTTGGCATAGTTTCATGCTTTAGTCTGATGTTATGCTCTCCAATCTTGGCAATTTTTGGAATACCAGATCTTAGATTCATATGCTTTCTTAAAATTTCCATCAGTTCTTCTCTATATGTGGTTCAAGGTGTGCACGACCACGTTCTTCATCCGAATCAATATTTTGCTTTTAATGGAACAATTCTTGGAATGCTTTCAACTTCTCCGAAATCAACGTCTGTATCATATATCATTATTCACAGCAGTCTTGAACTCTCGTATCTTGTTTGCGTAAACGTGCTTTGAAGAATTGTCAGGCATTTTCCCTATGTAACCATAATTGGTATGCTTTTTGATGATTGTAGCAGGTCCAGTCCATCTGGCATAAACTTTGTTTTCACTATCAGGGATTAACACTATAACCCTGTCACTTTCCTTCAATTCTTTATGATGAGTCTTCTGGCTATGGTAAAATGCATAAGCTTGTTGCTTTGCAACAAATGTAAGTCCTGCGTATTCAGCAGCTTTTTCCAACTTCAAAATCATTCAGATAATCGGCAACTGAGCTTAATTGTCCGTGAGGAACAGGAGTTTCATTACTCCACTGCGTCTTCACGACAGACAAAGGGCCATGAGGACGTCTGCCATAAAGCATATGGAAAGGATTAATACCAGTCGTAGCATTAGAGGACTTCTCGATAGGCCCAAAGTAAGTATGGTAGGTGTTCCTCCAAATCTTTTGACTGTTCTCTAATGGTATTATTATCATTCCCTTTAACACAGCATTAAATGTTTCTATAAGGCCATTTGAACTTGGATGGTAAGGAATTAAGAACCTTGTGACGATCTGATCCTTCTCAAAAACTCTTGAGTCAATGAAGCAGTAAAATTAGTTCCTTAATCCGAAACAACAATCTGAGGGATTCCAGTAAATGTAAAGATTTGCAACAACACATCACATGTACATTTGGCATTCAGATTCTTCAGTGGTACTGCTTTAGGCCATCTTGTACATTCATCAACACCATACAGAAAAACCTTGACAGCTTGATTCTACAGGCTCAAGGATATCCACATTAATTACCTGGAATGGTTCACTAGGATGTGTTACTGGCATAATCGGAACTTCATCAAAAGGACGCTTTTTAGTTGAAGTTGACAAGAAGTACAACTATTACAATATTCATTCACATCTTTCTTGATTTCAGGCCAATAAAAAGAACATCTCAGTCGTTCGGCTGTCTTTTCGGTTCGCAGGTGACTTTCCTATAAGTCAGAATGTGCCAAGTCCAAAATTCGTTTTCTTCTTTAGGAACAACAAACTAGTGAACTCTTTCTCCTAAAATTTTTTATCTTTATGATACAAAAAGTTGTCAATAACAATAAAGTTATTACTTCCGTTCTTAGCATTTTGCCAGCATTTTTTTAAAGACGGGTCATTCATTTGTTGCCCCCGAAACAGTTCTGAATTGAAAACATACTGATCTTGTCTCGTACTACCTTTGGAATCATGCTTAGCTGTGTCTTCATATACAACAGCACAACATTCTATTTTCTTAACATTTTCATTACACTTTTTGTTAATTAGATTTTCTCTATCATGGTTAAATATTTCATCAAAATTTTCAGTTTCATAAAAAGGTATATCAATCAAACTATCATTAGTAATGTGTGCATTTCTGCATTCAAAATTAACCTTTGGTTTATCATCTCCAATAAACTCACTAAAAGAACTTAATGACAAAAGTAAATCATTACATAACATATCAACCATTGCACATTATAAAAATAGGAGACATAAATTTATCATCTTCTGAATATTTCACTAAAGGTAAGTTACTGAGAGGAGCCTTTAAAGATTGTCCGAAAGCTGACGTGAGGAATAAGCTTCCGTGTGGTGTACCGCATCAATATGGTAGAATATTAGCCTGAAGAACAGTTAATTGTGTGCCGGTATCTGCTACTACATTAATTAATTTACCATCACAAATAAATTCAACAACTGGCAAATCATCAATTAATTCCCTAGCTTCTTGATTCACACTAAAATATTTAGAAGAAACCTTTGCTGTTATGGCATCAGAATTATTCTCAATTTCTTCCTTATTAACCTTCTTCTTATCTTCATGCAGCAAGATGTTATGATACTTAGAATTACATTTTGAGCATTTTGATTGAGAATTGCAGTTTTTTGTTCTACGGTGCCTTTTGAAACAAAGAAAGCACCGATTTGAATCTTTCAAACTCTTTTCTTTTCATCTGGGACCTACTACGTTTTTAAGGAACATGATTTTCGCTTCCACAAAATAAGCAAGAAAAAGCTTGAATTTCTGCAATTTTGCTTACGTTAAGGGAATAGCCGGTGCCAAATGTGCTGCTGTTGAATGAATTACGAGTGTGGAAATTTGCATAACTCTTAACGATCAGACAATTTTCAAGAAAACGGTCATAACAGTGCCTATTTTTTTATTGAAGAAAACTGTATATAAAAATTAATGTACGTACATTAATTTTTGGATTTTTTTTTGCTTGAAATTAAAAAAAAATAATTTTTTAGGAAAAGCCACCACCGTTCAGGATTATTTTGACTGAATGTTGGTTTTCCAGTAAGACATCAAAATTTAAGTAATATGTATTTTAAACATTAAAAGAGAATTTTATTAAACTTATGCATAATATAAACAAACCTTAGTAATTTTTTTCCTTGTGTGATAAATTTCAAAGCATGAGATGCAAAGGCTGACGTCACAATCTGGACAGTAATACAGAGTTCCCTTCCTACATCTCTTATTGCTTTCATCTCTTCTGGAACAACAAACTTTGCATTCTCTTGATGGTTGCCGTTTCTTATCAGATGGGGGTATCTGTCTAATAAAACGTCTTTCAATCAAATGATTTGGATTATCCTCCAAGCTTGGACGGCCTCTTTTTGAAATGGTATCTGATGGCTGATAAATTTCAATTAGTTCATCTACTAAAGATAAACGAAACCTCAAATGGGATTTTTTTCTGCCTTGTTTTTTGTAAATAAGATAAGAGTTCAAAATAGTTTGGTCTAACAAATGAAAAAATATTTTCTTATAATATTTCCTTCCTCTTTTTCGAGCAATAGAGTAATCTCCGATACTCTATTGGAGATCTACAATATCTACTGCTCCCATATTTTTATTGTAATCTGTGATAATTGTAGGTTTTTTTTACAACTTTGTTATGACACTGTACATCTACCATGTCATTTGTGTGAACTGCAGATAGCATGGTAACATCTTTCTTATCTTTCCACTTCATAGCAAGAACTTTACGTTGATGAAAAGCAACATTTTCACCTTTTGCGATTCTCTTTTTTGCTAATTCTTGAGGCATTTCTTTTCGGCTTAGTTTTACAGTTCCATAAGTGTCTGTCTGAATTTTTAAAAGCATGTCTGCCAATTCTGGTGAGGTATAAAAATTGTCTGTTATCAGACAATATCCTTGTTTTAGCAGAGGCTTGATAAGTGACATCACAACTTGAATTGACTTGGGCAGATCTTTATATTTTGCATCAAAAACCGTCCCTTTTCCAGTATATATAATTTGTGACCATATATACGCTAAACTTGATTCACATAACAAATACGATTTTACTCCAAAACGGGATCTCTTTTTTTGGCATATATTGTTGCCATCCTAAACAACCTTTGAAAAGCATGAGGGTTTCATGAATTACAATATCACATCCAGGAGTTACAGCTCTTTGAAACAATTCATTCAGATGCTGTAACACTGACCAGATTTTATGCAGCTTGGGATTTGGATGTGTGTTACAATCAAAAGCTTCATTATCTACAAAATGCAGAAACTAATGTATTTCATAACATTTATTACAAGGCATTATGCTTCTGAAAAAAGGTGTTGAAATTGAATGTTTTTTGATCCAATACATTTTCGAATCTGGTTTTTTTACAATACCTTGTAAAATAACTATACTGACAAATTTAAGAATTTCTTCCTTTGTGACAGGTATCCGAGGTTTTCTATTTTTGGATAGGCGGAATCATGGCGAATTTTGGCATTTTTTGGCATATCTGTTTCCAAAACGATGAGATCCACTAAATTGCCATTCACAAAATACTTAAAATATTGTAAGACACCAGAACTTGGATTAAAATTTATATTTACCTTTGGTGTTCCCCAATATTTAAAGAATGGGGTGCATGATCTGCTGAAGTAGACACAATTTTAGACCACGCTCGTCCAGGCAACAGTACAGATCCATCATCACCACTCTCAGATTCACTAACCGAACTTTCATAAAAATCAGTTACTCCAGAATCACTTTCAGATCCATTTATACTAAAATCAGAATACAATTCACTATCTGACTCTGACTCCATAATGTACAGAATAAAAATATAAGTATATTTTATCACAGAACAGAAACCACATGCATTCACAATGAGACTAAGCGACCGAGCTAATGATAAAATTACAAAACAATTATCATAAACACACGTTTGATTAGTGCTGATATCTAGTTTAAAATAAACTATCTCTAATTACATAAAATATAATTCTGGTACTGCCATCTGGTGTGTAAAATGAGAAATAAAACTTTTCCCGGACAAAAGAAATAAATCGGTTTTAATCCTTTCAGCATGTTGCTTTTGAACTCTCCAGCCCAGAAAAATCATGGGCACAAGAAATAGAGGGCGAAACCTCACTCCATCATTTTGACGGGAGCGAGAAGGAAGGGGTTAACATAAGGTAAATTTAACGAAGTTCGTCCACGACTTCTGACTTCCCTTTTTAGAAATTTTATGAGGTCTTGTCCATTACAACTTTCTTCATCTGCTTTCTGACGAGCAAAATCGAGTGTTATATCCTGAGGAATACATTTCATTAATAAAGGATAAAGTAAAGTTCCACATGGCTGAGTTTTGATTCTTATCGAATTTAGCGACCTTACTTGTTCGTTACAGGTGTCATATAATTCTCTCAAAGCGTAAATATCATTTGAGCTTCAGACAGATCACAAATTTAACAGTTTATGCATATACGAATTCATAAGGAGATCTTTTCGGACATATCTATCTTTATGAATTTTAAGCACTTCGACGTAGTTTTCTGGCAATAGTAAAAATCCTTCTACTGTTTTTAAAGCTGCACCACCTAATAGACTAAGCAAGTAATTAAATTTATCAACTTTGATTTATCGTAGTGTCGAAAGTATTGTAAAATGTCTGCCACACTTCAGCATTTTCATAAAACTTATCAATCATAATTTTTGGCAATTTAGCATTATTGTAATCGGCACGTTTATAAACACCAGAAATAATAGATAAATTATTATTATCGTGAGAAGAACTATTAGAAACTAGTAAATTATTGACATTTTCTGTTTCTTTCAATAATTTTGTGGCTCTGAAATTCCATTTTGCAATCTTTTTTCACATATTCGAAGGCACTTTCTATTTCGGTTTCAATATCATTAACATCAGTTAAAAGTTTTAATTTTTTCATCTAATTCTTTTAAAGAAACAGCCTTTACTTTAAAAATTTCTAATGTTTTTTCTAGGTCTTCAATGTTACCAGATTTTAAGGATTCAATAGAGCTGGTTACTTTGGTAATGGCTGAATGAATAACTTTCCGTTCTTTCTTAAATTTTGTTATCTCTTCAGCCATTTTGTTACACTTGAATTTCACTTTACAACAAAATGAATTAAATATTTCTTATCTTTCTGGAGACTCACTCACACATTTGCTTGTGAACGTTAAAGAATCATTTATATCCTCCTTGAAAGTCATACATACTTCTTGCATGGGTTCTGGATATATGTGGGCATCTCATATAACAGACACTTACTTTCACGAACACTTTATTATCAGACAAATAAAACATAAAAGTTTACAGAAAAAGAAATAGAACCATATTCATATTACGCTGACACACAGCAGGTTGCTTTCATACTATCAGTCTCTTCTCTTCTAATGTAAGTCACATGAGAGAGAGAGGTGTTGTATGCCATACGGCTAAACTGCACATGCGTAGTCATCAAGTCATCACAATATGATTACAGAAATAAGCCTCGCAATAAATAAAACTTTCATTAAGTTGCCTCTGAAATACTGAAAAATACAGTTTTACCTTAAATTATACATACACATTATTTATACTATAACACTGAGGCTCACCTCTGCCCAAAAGCAAACTATGAGTGAAGAACCAGATAGAAGGATCGGATAATATGCACTCATAAGACTGGATGCCCACAACATAGCTTCATGCTCCTAAGGAAATTAAAAATGTAATTAATGGCAGAATTCAAAAGGAACTTTAATGAACAGTGACTAAAATAAATATATATTAATTATATTGCTATTTCATACTAATGTTCAAAACAGTGTGTAACGTCATTGTGTACATTAGTACATAATGACTAATGTACACAATGACAGCAGAAGAGAAACAAACCAAGTGAAACACAATTAGTAACGCAACAACATTGAGTTTAACGTTGATTTAAGTGAAGTTTCTCAATCAATTTTGAAGGCAACAGGCACAGTCCCTCTTCATCAGGAGGAGAGAAACCTGCAAGAGTGGGCATAACGGTCATATTTAAACTCCACATAAATGTGGATTGAGAATGCAGTACCATCTATCGGCAAAAATATTAATGAAATTCAAAAATTAAGTTAATAAAATTTTAAAAGCATTAGGAAGGACTTTTAAAAGCCATTAACTTAAGATAAATCTTTGTGAAAAGCCTCAAGAAACTCCAATTCAGCAATTGAAGAAGCTTTTTGCAGACACAGTTATGATTAAATTTCCAACAATGATTAGCTATTGAAGATTTATTAAAAAGTCCGAAAGACGAAATTAACAAATCTTTGATAGTTAGTACCTTACTTTAGAACTGCCCTCATAAACCTACATTTAAACTCATTTTAGAAAAGGAAACTGTGTGTGTCCTCTATATATATACATGTGGGTTTCTGTGTGTGTGTGTTATATTCATATGTATGTGTATATTAACTAGAGAGAACATCTCCTTGGAAAAAGCACATTGAGCACAAGGAGATCATCTCCTCAGAAAAAAACTTGTAATCAGAAAACTACAGTAACAACAGACATTACTGCTAGTTAGATTCATTTTAGGAAAAACTTCTGAATTATATTAATAATTGTTTATTTCATGTAAAAAGGCTTACACCTTTCTAATATAATCATATTTTAATTCAATTAACTCATGTCGATTTCATTTTCAAGTATACCAGTACATCTAAAACAGGGCTATCATTTATTTACTTTCCATTGGCATGGGGAAATAGGGCATTATCCTGATATAATTAACTGATGGCAGCAGTACAGCCTTAATGTTCCAATGGAGGAAACCAAACTGGTGTACCTGAATATTGCACTGAATTCACATTAAGCAGTGCCTTATGTAAATTGAAGTTTATAATTATGGTTTATCATCAGCAAAAAAATAAATTACTCCTATAATTATTCTCTACATTTATTTAGATTTAAAAGAATGGAATTCCTTTTATCTGGAATTAAAACATGGGTTTTAAAATATTTGGTTAAATTAGATATACATGAAATCTACTTATGAACTTATGATACAAATTAACGATAAACCTTTCATCGAACTCATGGGATGAAACTATTAAATACTTACAGGAGAAGAAAAATAGTACCCTCTCAATGCAGTTGCCATACATATTAAAATATATAGGATTTTCTGCGTTGTCACATTAAATGCCCTGAATACAGAACGCGGTTTCATTCGAGTGAACTCTGATTTCACACATAATACCTACAATAAAGAAACATATTTTTAAAAATTCAGTAAACAATTACAAAAGCTAAACATTAAAATGGCTAGAAAATATTAAACAAATTCTTACCAACTGTATAAATGACACGCCACAGATAATATAGAACACACTGGAAAAAGCAATGTAATAATTTAAATTCGGATCTCTGCAAGTTCCTCCACTGTACTGAACCTATGAAAAAAATGTTATCCATGATAAACAAAAAGACCAAACTTCTGTTTCTTAGGAGGTCGGATTTTGCTTATATATTTGCAAAGAAATGAGAAATGTCACACAAATTACTAACAGGTTTAGGTTGGCAAAAGAAAAAAAAAGGGGGGGAAGAAAAAAGTAAAAATACAATTAAAGTTCAATAACATATAATTATGGATGAAGAAGCATATAAGTCAGAGCCAAGTCAGGTTATACAAAGCACAGGAAGCAAAGCCAATCTTTTTTTACGTAAAGTCACTGATTAATAATGTGGAATGTGCCAGTGCAGGGATACAGTGCAACAACTACTATTTTTTTCCCACAGTCTCTTCCTCTTAACACTTTCATTATATCATTTTAGCAAAAGTATATGAAAGAAGAGTTACTTGATACTATTTTATAATTGCACCAATAATTAATCATACGTCCCCTATGTAGATATTCATTATGCATAACCTGAGAAGTTTTTTTGTGAAATTCCAATTCCTGATGTTACTTTCTGATTATTCCGCATCCCATGGTTTCAACACTCATTAAAACTCCTGTGTTTCTGGTGTATTTTTGAGCATATGCATGACAAAAAACAATTCTGCATGCACATGTCACATACAAGTAAGTATAAGTATGTATGAATAATATGGCACTCCCTAGCCAGCAGTTGTTCGAAAGTGGCCTGCTTGCAGGAAATCTCAGTAAGTGGGGAGAAGGCATTTATGGCACATCTACCTTCTTACACTGAATATTAGATTCTCTACTTCTAGGCTTCATAAACAGGGAAGAGAATTTTTTTTGTTATTTTGTTTACATATTTATTCACTTATTGGTTTGTGGTCTGGAGGTCTAGATATTACATCATTCCAGATACTGGATTTCAGACTTAATAATGTATCTACATTTGCTCTTATTGGCAAGGTAAAGGTGGTTCAAACCACAGATGCTGCTTATAAACCTCTGTGGGAAACAGTTACAACCAGATCTGAAAATAAACAGTTAATAGTCAAAAGGCATATTACCAAACTATTATGAATATATAAAATACATCACAAATTGCCAAAAGCATTCAGAATCTTAACTGCCGGAGTGCAAAAGCAACTACGGAAACTAAAATTGATAGAGAATGTAAAATGATACCAGGATCTGCAGAATATGTAGAAGTGTCAGTTACTTGTTAAAGAAATTATGCCAAATCCCATTAAGAATCAGAATTTTGTTATGAAATCAGATTCATTTAAGTGTATGCTTTGTAAAAGTTTTCATCCATTGTATAAAGGCTCGTTACTTTTAAAAATGAAACTTATGGAAAGATTTGATGTTAAAAAATATATTTAAACTGATCAAATTTTTCTCACAAATTTCTGTACTTTTGCACACCTGGTTTCTGTAATGGCAATTACAATTCACTTTTTCACGCCACAGAACAAACCACATTCTCAAGTTTCAACCTATTAGCCATCATCATGACCAAATAATGCTTCTGGTGCATGAAATTCTAGCAGATTTAAAAGAAATTATGAAATCATATAATTTTTCACCTTGTAATGAGTATAAAAATAACACCTTTTTTTGGGCAGCTGCCATAGTTTGAGATGTGGACCCTCCCCTCCAAAACATGGCTGTTATAAAAAAAAAAGAGGCCATGGTTCGTTAGACTCGCACAGCCAAGTGAACTTTATAAATTTGGCTTTTGCAAATAATTTACAGTGGATAAGGAAAACAATAAAGATGCCAGTCAGTGGCTTGCTGGAAATGTGACGAGTATTAAACTTAAGACAAGGGCCCTTATAGTCAATGGAAATTCTTCCTTTTCAGAAGCAGAATTTTTGGTTTGACCAAACTTCACAGACTTTCTTCCAGCTACCATATTAAACATAGAAAATTTTAAATTGTCTGAGGATATATATTTAACAGACTCAGATTTTGACAAGCCAGGAAATATCAACATAATATTAAGTACTTTCTGAAATTAGTGAAAATGCATAAGATACGAAATTTCTTCTTCCAAGTGCAAAACAATATTAAGAATTACTATCCCAGTCCAAAAGCTTAGAAGCACACATTAGTAAATTTTTGAAAAGTGAAGTAGACAAGGAACCTCTCCAAAGCCCAAATGAGAAACTTTATAAACTGCACTATCAGAAAACACATAGGAGGGATGAAAGTAAATGTTTTATAGTATACATGTCAGTTCAAGAAGTACTTTATCAATTAGGTGATTCAAGAAACAAAGCTAACAAACATCTTAATGAAACAATTAGAAGGCTAAACAGAGACTCAAGCATAAGACCTTCTAGAGGTCTGATCCTGAAACGGTGTTTTAAATCATATCTAATATCTTCTCACCCCTAATCCAAGGACACAAGAACAACTGATAAAGATATTCAGAAGCTGTGAAATGACTTCACCTAAATAGAACTCTGGGAAATATTCACTTTGGTTTTAGTTTTGTACAGGGCTATTAATTCTCAATATTGTTTTGAACTTGGAAGAAGAAATTTCATATCTTATGCATTTTCACTAATTCCAAACAGCACCTAGTATTATGTTGATATTTCCTGGCTCCTTTCCTAGGACCTGAAGCATTTGCCAGTAAATGAAATCATCTTGTTTAAAATTTAAAGGACTTGGAAAACCTTAAAATAGGTCATTATGCTTGATTTTAACCATTATAGAAAACCATTGAGCAAGTATTTACTATCAACATGAGCAGCAAGCCAGAACTTGAAACCAAATTTATCTGGTTTACTTGGCATATATTGTGTGAAACAACATCTGGCTTTAGATGGTAACAGCTGGGCATCAATAGTTATATATGGTCCTGGTTTATAGCAAGTTATCGAATTTTCAATAACTTTCTTCCAAACTTCAGAAATGAAACAGAATTTATCTGTTTGAAGGCGTTCAGATCATTTTTTTTTGAATCACAGAAATTTCATAAGTTCTCTGAATCTATCTCTCGCCACAGTATTGCGGAAAAATAGTAGACCCCAAACAACAGACCACAGACTATCACATATCAAGCTCTAGATTATTTGCACTGTATATACTTCAAGCATACAAAATTGATATAAAAGCACCTAGTTTGTCTAAAGTAGTTCACCATTCATTTTTTCCCAGTTGCTGGTGAGCTTCTTCCTTTGCACAATTTTTGATATGACCAAGCATAGGCTCATCTATAAGTAGCCTCCATGAACTAATTACATAGCCATTTTCAATATTTCGCTTTGCATAACTGGTTGGGACACTATTTTCTTTGAAAACATTATGTTTAGAAATTCTCCCATGCAACTGCAAATTATTTGAAAAATCCAAAGTTATAAAGTTCACTTGGTTGCACAAGTCTAACGAACCATGGCCTTTTTTTGGTTCCAGTGAACTGACAAAAACTCTTGGAATAATTTGGCTGCCAGAATCGGATAAACCACAACTTCCAGAGGTGATGCTTTCCCAACACATTCCATCATATGTAACAGAAGTTCCAGAGCTCATTTTATCTGGATTTGAATCTGATAACTTTTTACATTTATTTACACATTGTTCTTTCTTCACAGAAGTGGTTTTTCTGCTACTTTCAGGAAAATTAGATACGGTATCTACATCCGAGGAAATATTTTCTTCATCTGGAGGCACAAATTCATCATCACTGAAAACAATTTCTTCATCATTATCATTTTCGGATTCATTTTCCGATAATTGTTGCATATATTCGAGTGCCTCACTAACTGTTAATTTACACATATTTCTTCTAGCCATTTCCACCTAAGGTCAATTTTATCTCCGCGTGTAAACAAGGTGGCAAAAATTGAATAGACTGGTACACTCAAACTATCTCCAAGGCAATGTGTACAACCAGTTGTGCAGTCATAAAGAACAAGATGTGTGCCCATTAAACTATCGCATTGGCTATGGTAGTATTGCACCGCATTCCATTTAATAGGCCAAAACAAAAAACGTCGAAGAGAAAACATTCATTGAATACATTAACCAGAGGCATTTTCCCCATACGGAATGATAACAGGAGGGCAGGGGGGTCTGCAACACTGGCTGCTACTACTACTACTACAACAAGATTCTCAGCTGCTCTTCTGTTATCAGTAACAATCTACTGACCTTGAAGTATTGTTCTGCTTACATCTGGAAAAAAGAGGACTGAAAAAGCTTTTCCCATTCCAGGAAATGTTGAATTACAAATTTAGTACTTGTGATTATAATGGGGTCAAAATGAACCATTCCTCGGTTATAGGTATAAGTATTAAAAAAATGATAAGTATTTAATTAATTTAGTATTATTTTCACAGATTATTGGTATAAAAATAGGAAAAGTCAAGAAATTTTTTTCAGTAACTTCTTGCGAAAAATCGGAAACAAAACTGCTTTTGGGTCAAAATGACCCCATACGCAGTTCTAATGATAAGCATTTTGTAGATGAACGACAATCTGATCATCTGAAACTGTTTTTTAAGTGCTTGTCTAGCAAAGGTTCTTACAACGGAGGAAAATGTAAATACAGATTTGCTTACTGCTTAATGCCTAGAAAAACATGCAATTTCCAAACTTTCAAAATGCAATATGTACCTTTTCCAAACATGGAATGATGATGATGTTATGTGCAATGTTCTGAAAATGAAGCTATGTCAGATATTAAATTGAAAGATGTTGACATTAAAGATTCTCTTTTCTGCCAAAGCTGCAATGTCAGTGATTAAAAAGTTTTTATTCATGCAAACTGCAGAATCAAAATTAAAGTAGTCTTTTTAATTTTGGGACAAAAATACGAATAAATTTTCTTGCAAATGACATCACAATAGCAGCAAATTAGATTAATTTTTCACTCAGAAGAAAAATAAAGGTAAAATCTTCAATATTTTTTGTTGCTAATTTTTTATGGATAAAATAATTACAAATGCTCCTCATCTTATGAACGACCATTCCTAACATGAATTTGTAAAATATTAGTAGGTTCACTACATATACCTTCTAATAATATTCACTGGATAAGACTTATCTTTTCAACTCTGAAAAAATTTCATTCTTTGAGAATAGGTCTATTCATATCTGAAAAATCTCAAAAAGTGGGAAGCTTGCATAAGGTACTTTCTGATTATATGCAACCCCACAAGTCACAAAAAAGTATTTATGAGACAAAGCATTAACTATGTCACCAAAATTGTTATTTGG
This sequence comes from Stegodyphus mimosarum, assembly GCA_000611955.2. NCBI lineage: Eukaryota > Metazoa > Arthropoda > Arachnida > Araneae > Eresidae > Stegodyphus > Stegodyphus mimosarum. The sequence goes on along the minus strand of KK116814.1, from coordinate 113,109 downwards.
CAACCCATAACGTCATTAAGAAGTATTTATATGGCACCATTTATTATCACAGATGTTTCTGGCTTTTTTAATTTTATTGATTGATTGGTCTTAGATCAAATTCTTAATATGCACCATTTTTAAAATGGCCATAGCCTTTTGCACATTAGCTTCATGAAAAATTAATTGCCAATGAGCTTACAAATCAATGAGTTCATGACTTTTTAGTGAAGGAATGAATAATGGAAGTACCATGCATACTTCAGATGGAGATGTGTTATTCAGGAAAAGGGTACAAACAATAATCCTATGCAATTTATTGTTCAAAATTAAGGTGAAATTGGAAAAGGAAATGGGAAGCAAATTTAATAATTATCGGCACTATTAAATCAATACAATTTTATAAAAATCAGAGTTATTAACTTCTTTCGGTAAATGTGACCCTCATAATCTTTTTTTTTTTCATGGCTCATTTGAAATTTTTTTAATCTTTCAGTGAGAGTTCTTAGCCCCCCCCCAGACTGTTTATAGCAAATTGCCAACATAACAAACCAAACTTTGTCCTTGAACTTCGTAATAGCAAGGTTCAACTGTACTTCATGTTCACTTACTTTTCTTTAGTTCAAAGGGGGGAATTGCCCTGAAGAACTATTAATTTCGTTTTGGTATTTTGCGCTGGTTTACTATTAATGTCGGTTCACTTTTCCAACTGTTGCCACCAAATATTAGGATAATATATTTTATTATATTTAAAGAAATTAAATAATGAAGAACCTGCATAAATGTATGCATGTTTCTCGCACTGTGATAAAACAACAGTACCTAGAGCCATCATATTTTGAATAACGTACGTTTTCACCCAAATATGGGCATCTGGAAGCCCTAATTTGTTTTATTATCTATTTCATATTTTATAAAACTTAACAAATTTTTGATTAACAAACTCAATGATTGCAGAGCAAGCAACGGCAACACTGTACCAGAAAAAAAAAACATTTTTGTCTCCATCATGCAAGGCTGTATATCGGGAAGTCTTAATGCGCATTTTCAAATATTTTGCAATATTGCTGTTGAACTGAATTTTATGGGTTTAAGTGCGAAGAACATGATATTTAATAAATAAAGGTAACCCACAAAACGTTAAAAAAAAAGGGCCCTTTGGGCGTAATGTAAAATCTGAAGGCTTTCAGATTTTTTTTTTTTTTTTTTAAACCACGAGTTCTATATGTTAGCCTCTACATGTAACATCGAAATACTTCCAAATTTCTTTGATGCCAATTCCATAGTCTCTTTTTATGATTCAATTATACACAAAAACTATTATCTTTTTTATTCGCATGCAAAAGAAAAGGAGAATTAATGTGCTTTTAATGTCTTGATTGCTTCTTGCTTCATTGGTAGAAGCAGACATGTAACATATGGAAGAAAAAGTAAAATTTTACTCTTGGATCAAAATCCAAGATTCCAGACGCATGGGAAGCATTATGCAATCTCCAGCATTCTATATTCTACTGTTTCTCTATCAACTACACTTTAAATGCAAGGTAGGTACATAAATAATTTGGTATTTATTTACCATATATTTTTGTTTTAAAAATTATTTACCCTACATTTTTCTTTTAATTAATTTAAAAGTTTAATTCACTTTAGAATATACACGTTTTTGTTCACAAAAAACAAAGGTTATGTTTTTTCAATACTACAGTCAATGTTACTGCATAAGAAATTAGAAAAATGGCAACATTTTCTACAGTTTATACATAAGTCTTATTTTTAATGTTATACAATAAAGCAATTTACAATGATGTAACTTACATTCAAGCCAAGCAATCTAAGGAGTGACTTAAATTTCCATATCTACCAAAAATATTATAATAAAGTCAGTGGAAAAATAAAATAAAAACTTACTTCACAAAAACATACACCATCATAACAATCACCATGGCCTGAACACCCATTGGTACAAGTCACATTGAAATTAGCCATTGTAGTCCACATAAGAGAAAGAGAAACAACCGAAGAAACTTCATCAGGAGGCTGAGTACAATTAGACATTATTAGTTGGTAGACTGCTATTTTCTCTCGTGCTTCTTCAGTCTAACATCGAAAATTTCCTAGAATAGAAGAAAGAAATATTATTTTAGAACATTTCACCCTAAAATATTCAAACCATGTTGTTCTGCACACTTAAAAATAAATAAAGACAACTAAAGTCTTATAATTAAAAAGCAGAAACAGGCACATTACTAAATTTCTGAGCCCAAAAGGCTCTATGGATCTACCTGTCAAGTGCTATATTTACACTGCACTTATTATTCTGATTTGTACAAGGACTACTTTACTGTTTATTTTTATAACCTGATTACATATTGCTCATTTCATGATAATGAAGATGATTTTCAGATCAACTTTTTGAGAGCAAATGAACAAGAGTCCTGACCTTAATCAAACAGAGTAAATTTACTCCAAAATTACCCATACACAAATACAGTGCAAAATCCGGAATATGGATGTCCAATATCTGGAATGGTCTAACAACCAGATTTGCTGACTGTTTTTTAAGAATTCTTTTCCCTTACAAAATTTAGGAATGGAGAATACTAAAAAAAAAAAAAGTATGCCAAAAAATTAGTACTTTGCCAAGTGAGATTCCTATATGCCACTTTCACACACCTGCTAGCTAAGGTAACTGCATAATTGTCAATGACAACACACTGATTGATGTTTTATTGACTTTGGCCATGACCAAACTTTCAATTTCTGAGTGGTTGCAGTGGGTGAGCTTTTTCATATCTGACCTGAACAATAAGTGAAGTCTCAAGACATATTTATTTGCAGTGGGATATTTGCTTTACTGGTTTAGAAGCAAGCAAGGGAGAAAGAATTAGAATCTAAGACACTCAGGTTCAGTTTCTACATAGCAAACTGAACTCTTCCTTAACTATCCACTTTTATATAACTTACCATTTTTGCAGGCAATAACTATTGCCATTGTCTTTTAAAATTATAGTTTGAAATTATATTGAAAAGAATTTCTAATTCTGGAGCTGCAGCAGGATGTGCACAGGGACAGCATATTTCAATGCCAACCAAGCAAAAATTAGAATAGCTTGGAAAAAAATGGATAAAGACATATCCATTTCAAAACTATGTGAGGACTACTGAAAAAATATAAAAATGAACTTTTTGAATTTTTTGTGGATTCTAACACTCTACTCAAAATGAATAATTTAGCTTAATACTCTAACTAAAGTACCTGGAAATGCTGTTAATGCCAGAACTGTATAGTCCCCTACAGACTGTTGTTATTACTATTTGACAATACCATATTAGAGCGCATTGTTGATTGCACGAACATTTATATGGACAAGACTACAAATAATTTTCAAAGATATCGTGAATGTAAAAAAACTAATTTAATCGAAATAAAAGTTTTAATCGGTCATCTTTACCTTTGTGGAGTACATAAATCCTTCCATGCTAATGTAAAAGATATTTGGGTTACTGATGGCACAGGACTGGAAATATTCCACCACACTGTATTATAAGAGATTTTTATTCTGTTACATTGCCTAAGATTTGATGATATTAGAAAGATTGTATGAAAAGGAAAGAACTTGATAAACTTGCTCCTGTAAGATATGTGTTTCACTTATTTGCAAATAACTGTTAGAAGTTATACAGGCTTAGTGAGTGCATCACCACCGATGAAGAATTAGAACCTTTTAGAAGCAGATGTCTTTTCAGGCAATATATTCCCAGTAAGCCTGCAAAGTACAGCATTAAAATATTTACTCTAGTAGATTCACGGACTTTTAATATCTGGAATTCAGAAACCTATGCAGGGATGCAACCTGAAGGTCCCTACAAACTGTACAACAGAGTGGACAAAGTTGTTGAGATAATACCGTACCTATTTTTAACACACGAAGAAATCTCACTGTTGATAACTGGTATTATGAGTGTTGGTGTAGCTACAGACCTTGTAGGTAAAAAATTGACTCTTGTTGGAACAATAAGAAAAAATAAAAGAGAAATACCAAAGGAATTCACTTGCTCCAAAAAATGAAAATTGCATTCAACTCTCTTCAAATTTCAGAAACATATGACTTTAGTGTCATATACCCCCAAAAAGAATAAATGTGTTCTTTATTATCAACTATTCATAATGATGATGCTATAGATCCTCCATCTGCTGATGCCAAAAAACCTGAAATTATTACTTTTTACAACCAGACAAAAGGTGCAGTGGATGTAGTAGACGAAATGTCGGTTTTATATTACACAGCTAGGATTAGTAACAGATAGCCAATGGTTGTACTTTTAGTGTGCTAAATACAGCTGCTATCAACATTCATGTTTAGTTACTGTCAACTGAAAAACCCATAAAAGGCATACTGTAAAAGGGGGCCCTTTTTGAAGGATCTTGCTTTAACTTCTAAAGGAACACAATGAAAACAGAAGAATCCAAGCTAATATTTCTAGGAGCTTGCGAATGAAATTAAACAGAGCACAGCCTGAACAAGTCAAGGAACCTCCACGTAAAAAATTAAAAGGTGCTGCAAGTCAAAAAAGTCATTTACATCCCACTGTGAAGGACAGAAAATCTAAATCATCATGCCTAAAATGTGAAAAAAAATTTGTTCAGTGAGCATAGCTCTTTAGTGTGCAATATGTGCCAATAAATATATACCAGTGTCAACTTTGTAGCTTCATTTATAAGTTATTTTTTCAGAATTAAAAGTTGAAATGCATTAATTCATTAATTTAGTTACCTTCTTCAACTATTCAATTATCTTACCTTATTCTGTTATCTTATTCAGCATTAAATGTGATGTGAATATTTAACAGATTTTTCTAGATATTAATTCACTGTTTTTAAATATATAACGCTTCTTGATTTTTATGAATTGTACTATAAAAAATATATTTGTTTCAATAAGTCGTATAAATGAAAGAAAAGTGTTTACGGGGGCCTATTCGACCCAATGTGTGTTCTCACATTACTATTAGGACGAGCATTCTGCCGGGTTAAACTTGGAATTAATGCATCAATATTATTTTACCTCGCATTATTTTACATACCTTAAGAACACTTTCATAAAGACTAATTTATTTTATTAAAATTAATTTTGCTTTTAAGAATGACAAGAAAATAATTTCTGACGAAATCCTATCACCAGTATATATAAAATCATATATCTAAAACCTGGGTACAGCCGATTTAAAACCTGGTTTTTACCACATTATCTGCTCAACTGTGATAAGAATCACTCAACCCAGAGTTTTACGAACATATATTCTATCTGACAACTCACTAATGCATGCAATTTTGGAATTCAAGGATAATGTTTGTGGTTTGTGGTAGTGGTTAATGTGTGAAGTTTTCTTTCCTCATTAACAAATGTTAATGTAACTGTGGAGTCTGCTTGCTAATGAAAAGAAGTGTTGCATTTTGCCTAATAGGAAAAAGTGCGGAATGTGCATCCCATGAAGTTATATTTTGCGAATGATAGAATTGTCCAATTTATCTTGTGGAATTCATTTGGAGAAAATGTCAGGAAAGAAAGCAAAAAGACTATTTTAAAGAGATTTTAAAATGTATGTATCATCAAGGTACGGACATTAAAATCAGTATTTCCAGCATTTCTCATCTATTTTGAGTGCTTTTTTAAATTACTCTTAAATCATAATCTTCAAGGCACATGCATTTTCGAACCAACTTATTAGAGCAATGTTTCGAAGCCAATCCAAATGAAACTGAAATTATGACAAGATCAAATAAATGCAAACAATTATTAACGTTTCAACATATTAGGCAAACAAATGAGAAAAAAATGCATTGCCTTACTTTTCAATTTCATATACGATTTCGGTTTTCAGAAAAATTATCAAAATTTTTGTAGTTTTGTGACTATTTACAGTCAATATAAATATAAAAAAGCTAAACTCAGTGGCATAACAGCCCTGATGGGCCACAGCCCGCAGTGCCTTTTTCTGCTTTCTTGACCTTTTTGGGCCCCGGAGTGCAATAGCATATGCCCTGGACAAGTGGTCAGCTTGTCGCAGGACCCCCGGTGTTTAGTCCCCAAGCAAACTTGGTACTCATTTTATCGACCCACTTAAGGGACGAAAGATTGAGTCAATCTTGCCCAGCCCAACGATTGAACCTCAGACCTGTGGTACAGCTGCGTGAAACGCTAGCCACTTCGCCACTGGGCTTGTCAATATAAATATGCTACGAGCAAATTTTCAAACAGAATGCACAGAGCTGTAATCTGGCATTCAGCTTAAGGAAAACTTGATCATATCTCTTTGCTACACTTTTATATATTGATATCTACCTAAAGAGCAGTACGTATATTTATGAACAACTATTTTAAAGAATAAAGCACATTAAAAGTAAAATTAGAGCCAGAATATCAGATGAACATTTTAGAAGTTCCTGAGAACTGCAACCACTTCAATCAAACTAGACGCTGATACATTAGTTTCTCAAATTCAAGGCCAAATAGGACAATAATTTTATGAATTGTTTTTATCTTCAAAATTATAAATAAAATTTACAGCAAAATATATTAAATTTATAGAAAAATGTGCATAAAATGTCAAAATAATTCTATGTTGCTGTCTATTTAAAAAATCATAAATTAATAAAGTTTATATTATTTAAATAGTTTTTACTTTTTCTCATCACCAGCCTTCAATAATGCTAGCAGGGGTGGGTGTATTAAATCAAATGAGTCACTGATGCACTTAAAAATTTTTCTATACATGCACTTTCTTATATATAGTATGCACTGAGCAAATTTGAACTAACACAGTCTATCTCCTAGAGCTGAAATTAAAAAAAATTTCAACAGTCAAACCTGTGAGTACACGAAAATTTTCAATGAAACCTACACAAATGTGTCACTCACTTATTTTGGAGGTCACAAGCGGCCACTGGTGTTAGAAATAATTTGTATCACCCAAAAGTCTTGTCTTCTTCCAATGTGCAAGAAAACTAAAAAGTTCAACACCTCTGCTCAACAGCATGTTAAAAGAAACATTTCAAAGAATTTTCACTTTCCTGATATCTGATTGGTTTGACTTATGCGAAAACCAGTTCTTTGGAGAAAATCAATGAGAGACAGAGCTTTGAACAAAACCTTTTAACCTTAAAACATTCAGCGTCACAAGAGAAATGTCTCAACTAAGAACCTTCCAATGGTAGTACAATAAAAAGCTCTTTTATCATAAAAGTTTCCTGCATCGTCACTCTAGCCCATAGTTACATGCCACATAGTAGTAGCTATTCTACTATACCAGCGATATTCACATGATGTGGATTCAGCAAATTTTGATATCGAGTCCTTTGGTGATTTTTCATCTTCAAAGAAACTGCAACAGCATTTGAATGAATTCAAAGAAGTATCAGATAAGACCAATAGAGTAAAAGTTTGCCTACCTGCCATTCAACAAACCAGAAAGATCAAGTAGCTGGAATATTTAAAAATTTTAGAATAAAATTTAGTGAATGAGAGACCTGTAATGCCACTGTTGACCTTGCAATTTCATTAATACATATACATGGTCACCAAACAATGTGAGTTAGCACCAATAATAGATAAGCATGACATCACAACACAATCATAAAAAGTTAGTTTTGTTTTTAATGTAAATTAGATTAAACAAACTAATTTAATTTTTTGTAAAGAAGGATCCTTATAATTTTTTTTAAAATAATTAATATATGGGACTGCACGAAGTGGAGTACTTTCAAAGTTACAAGATCTAAGCATCCAAAAAAGCCACAATACTCTACTTTGAAAACGGATAAACAATGGCGATGTAACATGAAAAATTGTAAGCAATATAAGTTTTCTATAGGTTATATCCATAACTTGTGGTACTTGTGTATGAACGCAACTACCTTAGTACAATTTGATGATTTTTTACAGACAGATGAGGTAAAAGTTACTTATTGGGTGCAAGTTGGTGGTTTTCACATTTTTTATTTTTTTTTTTAAGAAAGAGGCCCAAATGCGCTTTAGCCCACTGCTTGGCGGCGATTGTTTTTGAATGAGCAATAAACGCGCCAACATGGGTAACTCCGTATATCCGCGAACATGGCTGACTGGGTATTTTGAAGCTACGGAAACATGTAGTTTTCGCACATGCGTATTTCCTATTTTATAAAGAACGGTTTTATTGGTAATGTGAGATGACGTAGCGGTTTATTCGAAATTCTTACGTGTTAATTTAAGTAGTTATTTCAGTTGTCGTTGTATTCTTTGAATGCGGTGTTTTTGTGTTGAGTGTTTGCTATTTTCGTACCTTATATTTCGCTAAATACCGAGTCGGTATGGATTTAGCTGTGATGCTGAGAGAGGTGAGTGAATGTACATGTACATTTATTACTTTATTGGAAGTGCAAGTTGCTTAATTTTTATATTTTGTTGCCTTTTATTGAAATAATTTGGCTCAGCTGAAGAACAGAACGCTGGTATCGTTTGCAATTTATTTTATTTTGTTGATTTGTGCACATTGCCTACATTGTGCAATTCGCTGATGTTTTTTTTAAGTTAAAACGGAACGCTGTGCACATGGCATTTTCTTGTAATTTATTTTCGTTATTTTAGCTTATTTTGTTGATTTGTGTACATTGCCTACATTGTGCAATTCGCATTGTGCAAGTTTTTTTTAAGTTTAAAAGGAACGCTGTGCACATGGCATTTTCTTGTAATTTATTTTCGTTATTTTAGCTTATTTTGTTCATTTGTGCACGTTGCGTACATTGTGCAATTCGCTGAAGTTTTTTTAAGTTTAAAAGGAACGCTGTGCACTCGGCATTTTATTGTAATTTATTTTCGTTATTCTAGCTTATTTTGTTTATTTGTGTACGTTGCCTACATTGTGCAATTCTCAGATGTTTTTTTAAAGTTAAAACGGAACGGTGTGTACATGGTATCGTTTGTAATTTTAATGCCCTTTTAAAAAAAATTCCTTCTTTCTGGGATGCCATTTTGGTTACGTTTTCGCAGAGCGTGTCGGGAAGGTTATGTGACGGCATAAAATGTGTAAGTATTACAACATAAAATGTAAATAATTAATTTAAAGGTAACTGACAAATATTTTAATGATCGTAATGTTCGTTTTGCATATTATTTTATTATATTTTTGTGGCAACAGTTTCCATACTAATTTATGGTTTAGAATTCTTATATTTTTGTGGCAACAGTTTCCATACTAATTTATGGTTTAGAATTCTATGTTTTGTTTACAATAGGTTTTCGCGGAGCGTGTCGGGAAGGTTGCAATTAATTGCAAAGACGTTTCGCAGAAACGCGCCGAATTGGCGATTTTCAAAACATCGCCAAGCAGTGGGCTAAAGCGCATTTTCACCAAGAAAGATTCTCAAACTATCAATATTCATAGTAAGCCAATAAACATTATCAACATAGGAAATGAAAATATACTTTAGTAATTTAAAATACACATTTGAGCTGCAGTGTAGAATTGGGTGCCCTTTCAATTGGGGAAAAATTTTGTTCGGTTTTGGCGATAAAACCCCATTTCTGGTTACAATGAGAGTTTTAACATGGTTTTAGCTTCTTGATTTATTTAATTGAAAATAAATCGATGTGCAATGACTAGTTTGTGCAATTCTCTGATGCTTTTCTTAGGTGAAAATAGGTCGATGTGTACATGGACACGTAGTTTGAGAAATTCTTTGACTTCTTGTTTTGGTTTTGTGTAGCGGCCATCTTGAAATTGTGTCTTATTGGCGCCGATCTTGGCGTCAAAACAGAATCGCCAAAAAACAAGGGGCACCCAATTGTAAACGTATACCCACATTTGAATTAGTAAATAAAAATTATGTGATATATTAAAATAAAGTACATTCTTCTTCAAATCTTTCTAATTCTGTGCACCAAAAAACAAGGGGCACCCAATTGTAAACATATACCCACATTTGAATTAGTAAATAAAAATTATGTGATATATTAAAATAAAGTACATTCTTCTTCAAATCTTTCTAATTCTGTGCACTATTCTTCTCCCGAAGTACATAGGGATCTGTTTTTGCTTAAAAAAAAATCAGAGAATTACACACACTCAGCTTTATGCAACTTTCAGCAGTAGCGGCTATTTAGAAGATGCATTTTCTCGTTGCTCCCTTTAGAAAATTTTCAGCAAAATTCTGTATTCCTGCAGGAATTTTACTGCAGTTCCTTCCACTGCAGGCAAATTCCACAAACTCGTATTTTAAAACTAAGTTTACGGCAAAGAATACTGCATTTTGTTTATAAAAACTGCAGGAACTTGGAAAACAAAAAAGAATGCATATGAAAATGGCGGAGTTGCCTTACTGAAGAAACATTGTGAGCATGGTTGCTGGAAGAATGGTTATACACATAGTTATACACATAGAGTTTGGCCCATTCTGAAAATTTGGAGACTTCTACTACGATGGTTGCATTAATATGCAAGTACCCAATTTGCATCCTTTTATTAGTCCAAAGGGATTTAGTCCCGAAGGACTATTACTTTCATTTTGCAATTTTGCGTCGGAAACACAAAAACGGCGTATCACTTTTCAAATTGTTGCCACTAAATGTTATCGCTCTGCATTAAATTTTAAAAAATGAAAAATCTGCATAAATGTATGCATGTTTTTTTTTTGACGTAGCTTTCTTTTCAAAAATCGTCTGCGTGCGTTGCACGGGAAAATAAAAAGGAATTTTAATTACAGTTCTAAATAAATAGCCAAATAAATGTGAAATTCGTAACAATATTCTCTAAAACTTTAACGAATTTTTCATTAACAAACTCCAAGATTTCAAAGCCAGGAATACCAACGTTGTACAGAAAAACATTTTTATCTCCAGCGCGTGAGAGCGTGTACTGAAATTTCTAAAGATATGCTCAATTTAAAATTATTTTGTGATATTGCTGTTGAACTGAATTTTATGGTTTAAGTGCGAAGAACATGGTATTTAACAAATAAAGGTAACACACAAAATGTTCAATAAACGTCCCTTTGGACGTAATTTAAAATCTGAAACATTTCAGATTTTAATTTTTTTTTAACTAGCTAAAAACAATCTGTTCATTTAAACTTTTAACGGAATGATTAACGATGTCTCAACCAATTTTCATGTTCACTTGGATTTCACAACTGAAATATACCAGCTTTTATGACTGAAATGCCTTTCATTTTAAAATCTTATATAATTTAGAATTTTGACATTCAAGCTGGTAACAAATAAGATAATTGTTTTTATAATTTTAGAGTAGTAATTTCTCCCAATGATTTGGCTTTTCTAATGTGAATTCCAATTTATGCATTCAACTATCCGGAATTCTACATTTCCCAAGCTTTCTAAATACTTGTGCATTTACCTTACTTTGGTTATTTAAAAAATGTTTTGTGCAAGCACCAGAAACAGTCGATGCAAATCATAGAAGAATCCTAAATCACACTTTTTGGCCATGATGTTGGCAAACGACACAGAAGTCAAATATTCTATTGCTGCCGTTTAAAAATATGCAGTTTTAAAATCAGCAAATGACATTCAAAAGTAGATAACATGTGAATGGAGAGAAATATCCCACAGTCCCATTAACTCCAGTTATTAAAAACAAAAAAGTAAGGTAGCCAAAATAAAATTACAAATTGACAGAAGAAAGGTAAGGTTATTCAAAATAAAACCATTACAAAACAACAAAACTTGGCCAATTTGACATGCTCCCTGATTATTGTGTGCCCTTGTGGCGTAACTAGAAAGCAAGTCTGGTTAGCAATCAGAAGATTGCAGTTTGAGAATACTGACGATGACTACTTCTAAATTTTTCACACATCCTGGTTCAAAATTTTTAAATGATTCTAAAACTATAGCCCAAATACAATTATTTGCTAGGTTTATGAAAATACAATATCCAAAATTATGATAAATTCACAATACCCCTTCCCCGCAGGAAGGTGCCTAACAGTTTGGCTGCACACAATCTACAGCGTATTTTTCATAAGGATCCTTAATATTTACAGAAACATTTAAAAGTTTCTCATAATTTGAGTACAAAACAATTACAAAGCATAATGTACATCTTCAAGCAAAACATATCTTAAATATACATCTAACACACATATCTAATAATAATTTTGAATGTACATGAAAGAAATAATTGCGTTTAGGGCCTCACACTACCATAATCGGGCCCTGCCTTTTTTATAACAAATCGTGCTGTGTATCGCAATAAAACATAAATACATGTATACCTTACAAAAAAATAAAAAGTTTCGAAATGACACTATTTACCATCAGCTACAACGGTACAGTTAGAGATTTCAAAATTTCAGATACACCCAAAATTATCAAGTACAAAAAATATTCCACTATGACATTACTCACTTATATTAAAATGTGAACTGCGGTTTTCTAACTGCAGAGAAATTTAAAAATGAAATACAACTATTACTCATATTTTAGAGCACTGCTTGGAGAGATGTACTTCAAATTTTATTCAGTAGAAATCTAAATTCAACATACCTTGAAGTCTCATTTATTTGAAATAATAAGACTCCTTTAAATATACATCCTTTTCCATACGTACAGCGAAAAATGACAAAAGTGTATTTAAATTAAAAAACACTCTAACATCAACATTATATGTTGCATCCATTTAACAATTGCTTGGAATCATGGGATACTATGCACCTAGCACTCGAGATGTTGCACCAAATCACCAACAAAAATTTTAAACTATACTGAAGTGAAATGATGAATTTGTGAAGTTGCTGAAGCATGCATCATTCTACAATAGTTTCAGAGGGGCGGAATGCGGTCAGCCTTTTATTTATCTGTATTTATTTTACTTACGTATTAAGGATTTAGTTTTAGTTCATGAATATAAATAAAAAAATACTCTTATTCAAGTTTTGATATTTATCAACATTTTCTATACTTTTTAATTCTTTAAATATTAAAACACATTAAAAAATAATCTAAATTTAAATAAAATATATGCATTTTTCGAATTTGGAACAGAAGAGGATGAATAATCGTCTCGCAGTGGCGAAACGGCTGCATGAAGCAAAAAGAGAGGTCGAGATCGTCAAGGACCTCAGAATAGGACGAGGGAGGGTTCTCAGTCTTTTAGATTATCTAAAAATGAAACCATACCTAACAAGCGGCGGCCATGTTCGTAAACTCAAAATATTGCTTTACGGAAGTGAAACCTACGTGTTTCTACGATGTTCCGTGCATGTATTTTCCAGTAAAATTATGTTTAATTTATAATGAAATGCCTCGCTATTGTTAAATTTTTGTTTTAAAGTAATAAATATGATAAATATAATTTATTATGTGCAGGAAAATATAAAAAAATAGTTCGAAATCTAAATGCATATATATGACATTAAAGCCCTTAAAAATGATGTTTCTGCATGTTTCAAGAATTTGCTAAGGTTTCATTAGCTACTAGTTGGGTGTACTTCCCAATTTTTCCTTTAAAAAGAGCTATTTCTGATTTATTCGCAATATTGTGGTAACTTATTATTTCGTGCTTATGGGTTCGTAATGGATTAAATGCACAAGTCGTTAAAATGTTAATAAAATGTATGCTTTTCACAAGAAATACAATAAAATGCTAAGATATTTCCTCAGAGATATTCGTACAATATCTCACAGGAGTTATATTTTGAGCTTCTAAAGCGTTAAACAGAACTCAATAATTCAAAACAGAGGAAAAAAAGCTAATTCGATCTCACAGCGAATTCTCTACAATCAATAGCAGAACTAAGTGAACAACTACAGTTCGTACAAGGAGGTTAGAATAGCTTCTTGAGTTCGCATCGTAACAACAATTAAGCTGATATGTTTTAATCCGGCTTTTATAAGCTTTTTAATCATTCACGAGAATATTCTGGTAAAATCTATTTTCTCAATTTTTCTGGATAGCAAAAGCAAATACGAGATATCTCTTTATTAAATGTTAAATGCACGCGCTCTTGTATTTTTACTTTTCAGGCGTAACTTTCTCTTACAATTCGTCACGCGCTGCGTTGCATGGGAAAATAAAACAATTTAATTACAATTCTACTAAAAATAGCAAAACAAATACAAAATCCGTAATATTATTAAAGAATCATTCCATATACAAATGGTTAAGAAATAGGAAAGAAAGTTATTTTAATTGAGAATGCCTAATAGTTCAGCTTTACGTTGTAATACACTAAAACAGAAATTCCGTATTTTTTATTGTTTATAACAGTCATTTAGTTACAGCTAGCAGTTTTGCTGGCTATAGCAGTCATATCTAGAAAAATAGTGGCAAGTTGCATATTTTAAAATGAAAATTTTAAATGGATCCTTTTCATAATCAACAACCTTGTAAAAACAAGAAAATATGTATTAAAATAAAATAAAATAAATATGTGTAAATTTTAATGATTTCAGTATATGCCTGTTTCATATTTATGAATAAGATATGAAGAAGTTACCTTCATCTAAATTAATAAAGTTACCTTTTATTAAGCTGGATTACAGAAATATACCTATATAAATTTGTGGATATGCCATTCCACATGTTAAGTTGTGGTAAATATTTTACTTACTCTTATCGGTGTATTTTCTAGAAATTTGTAAGTTTATGCAAACAGTTTTTAACAACAGAGTAGTTTATCTTATCAAATGCACAAATTACTTTCATATCAGTTCACAAAACTTAAAAATGAGTAATCGTTAATAATTAAGAAAAGCATTACTTTATTTAACACCTTTACAGTTCATAAAAATAGTAACAACTAATTTCTTACTTTCCATAGAAATTATAAAACGAATTACTTAAAGCATTCAAATTACATAGTTTAAATCTTAGCGTATATCATTTCGTGTTAAGGAACGAAGTTATCAGTTATAAACAGAAACATTAAAATGTATTTAAGATCTTTTGATTATTATTAAGCCTTTTTTCACATCTGGAAAGAAAATACATGACACTGTGATATTTTTCAGCATATTTATCAAATTACATAAAAACTAATGGACTTAGGAGTGAAAAGTAATACCATGAATCCTTTTAGTAGTTTTGTTCGTACATCCATCTGCAACATAAGATCCCATACTTCAAAATTTTAAAAAAAAAAAAATGTTGCAATTACAAGTCAAAGCAGCTACAAGCGCCTGGCCTCAGCCACCACCCCTGTTCTTATTGGTTGCCGTTTATGACGTCAGGTTGAAGAGATTTCATTATCTGTTTCGTTTACCTTAAGTGAATTTATACTGATTTGGTCTTGGCTATGTATAAATGTGAATTTGTGAAGCTGGAGCTCAAGCTTTTGGGGCGCAAAAATGCCGCGGGGAATTCATTTCGTCACTATATGACATCACAAGTCGTGTCCAATAAAAGCTTGGGGTGGTGGCTGGGGCCAGGCGCTTGCACAGCAGCTGGAGTAATATAGTTGCCGAGGATTCACCGTTTGAGTTGAACCCTCCCACTTCCTATTCCAACCTCCTTGGAAATCGTTTGCGCTTCTGTGAGGGAATTTTGCTCATTTTATTTCACACCACGTATTTCCAAACTCTATCCTACGTTTTTAATTAAGGATGTCCCGGAAATATCCATTAGTTTCAGATGACAAATAGAAGTCTGCATACCCTAGTTACACTATTACGGCGGGCTTT
Organism: Stegodyphus mimosarum; assembly: GCA_000611955.2. Taxonomy (NCBI): domain Eukaryota; kingdom Metazoa; phylum Arthropoda; class Arachnida; order Araneae; family Eresidae; genus Stegodyphus; species Stegodyphus mimosarum. Next base: position 97,459 of record KK116814.1, on the reverse strand, counting down.
TCGGGAAATAGCGGTGTATGACAGCTGATTTTGTATTCTTTTTTAGGGAGACTTTCTTATGACTGGAAATTTAAGCGGAATCTTGAATGAATGGATACTGGCTATCTGCGTACCAAAATTACTAAATTAAAGTTTACCTATGAAGAAATACAAGTAACTTCATAATTATCAAAATACTTCATTGTTTCGATGAAATATTGAAATGCTCAAAGTTATTAGACTTCATGACATTAAATGCTTTTACAATTGTGTTAATACGTTGTGTTCGATAAAATCTAAACTACTTTTATTTATTTGTTCTAAATGAAAATATTTTCCGATTTATTTAACTTAATTATCCGAATTCTACTTCTACATTGTCTTAAGAATTTCCATACATAGTTGTCGAATAATTATCTCAGCATAAAAATTTTATTCGTATGAAATTTTATGTTTAGCAGTATAAAAATCGCATTTAATGAATATGATTGCGCATTTTTGATGATGTTAATATAAATGTGTTTAAAAGTACATGAAAAGCTCAGTAAATGCTGGATAGATGGGTATATAAAAATATCATTTTCGGTAGAAAATTCAAAGGAAAAGAAAACGAAATTTCTGGTCTAAAATTGTAAGAACAGTCCAGTCATATCATTTGTTATCAGCTTGAAAATCGGAAGCCTCTACTTAATACTACGTAAAATTTTGAAAAAAAGGTATGCAATGATCTTCGGAATATGAACTAAGTGATTTAGATAATGACAGCTTTTTATGATAGTAAAGATTGCTAGTTAATAGTCTGAAGATGATCAGCAGCAGTTTAAAAGTTTCGAGGTAACAATTTGACATACACATACAACAACCTTCGCCAAATACAGTTTTATGTCTTAAGATATACATATATTTCCAACCACTTTTTATTAATTTAATAAAATGTTTTTCATATTTTAATTTAAATTGAGCCATTTTGGATTTTATAGCTTTTTTAATGAAGATTCCATAGTTGAAAATTTAGAGATCAAAAGAGAAATTATTTTATGTCGCCCAAACGGGACAGTGGTTAGTGACTCTGACTACAGTACCAAAGGGCCCGGTTTTGAATCTCAGAGAAGGCATGGATATTTGTAAATGTACAGTTCTTTGCTGCATGGGAACGCTTTAAACACATGGCGAGCCGAAAGTACTCTCGTGTGGATTGGTGTTAGGGGAAGAGGCATGGAAGACCCTCGTAGCCCCCCCCGGCGTGCTCTGCCTGAAGAAAGGGGTGGAACCTGTCACCTACATAGTGCTCTTGAAAACGGAGTGTACAAGTGTAATCTTGTATTCCTTGCCGCGATGAATTTCGTGAGCTTGTCCTGATATCAGATAAGCGAGATCAGTCACAACAACAACTTATTAATTTATATTTAAATTTCTTACAAAGTTTATTAATTCTTTCATATATACATATATATTTCATCCATGAAAAGAGATATATACACAATAAGTGTATACAAATATATATAAAATCTATATTTTGGAGGAGGGGTATTTCGCCTTTTCATACATGTTTGTTCCTCCGATACTAATTTTACTCCATTTTTATTCAGAATTCTTCTAATTTATATTAAAGGTTACTGAATTTATTCTGGTTAAACATGCTTCTATTGATAATTATTGATAACATACATGTGTACATATTTGCTCTGTTATTTCAATGGGCTCACCTGCGGCTGAGCAGTTAAGTTACTGAACACTGAAAGTTAACTTGGGCTCAATTCCAGGCAAACGGACTGACTGCATGGGCGTTTCCGTGGCTTTACACGCATTACATGGGTACAAATCATTTTCCTTTAGAAAGTTCTCCAAAAAGACATCTTTTCCCTTGGGCAGATATTCTTTTTGTGCTTTGCTATTCAAATAAACCAATCCAAACTTGTTATTTAAGTGGCAGCTTTGATCGCGATTTCAGTTAATAAAGATTGTAAAACATTTTAGCACCTATTTTTCGTCTTTGTTTAAAAGGTAAAGGATTTTCGTTAACCTAAAATGCTTAGAAACAAAGGGGGAAAACTATATTGGATGTGTAATTAGGCACAGAATCAAAAACAAACTGCATCCCCCAAACTATGTGTTATTTGTTCTACTAAATAGTCATTTTAAAATATTTTAGTATGTAATTTTCATTTCTGTGACGAAAGTGAAGTATTTTTACTCTGCTGAAATTGTAAGAATATGGAAAAATAATTCGACCTAGAATCGAAACTGGAGAAATGGCATCGGAAGAAGTGGACTGGTCACCAAATTACTATGAAAATATAAAAGCCAACACATTTTCATAAGCTCATTTAAACATATGAAAATAACACATCTCATCCGATTGCAGAAGCAATTGATCATGAAAACTGGCAACTTAAACCAGTTGAAACCACCAAACTTAAACCAGTCATTCTGGCAGAAATTTAGAAGAACTAATCGCTCTTTGTTTAGCTAGATAACCTAGAGATACAAGTTACGGATATAGCATGATGCGTGTTTTACATTGGTTGGAATTTGTAATTTTTAAAATGCTTAACTGCTTGTTCTCGCGTTTAGGGAAGATCCGAAATTTTTAGCATTTTATGTAAATGGACATGTCAACAATTTTTATTTTGTGTCACAGTCCTGTTGTGCCTTATGGAGGCTGCACAAATCTCATTTCCTTTATTTTCCACTAATTTTTTTAAAATATTTCAGCCAGTTGAATGCTAATGGGTAGTCAGGCTTTTACTGTAATTGCTAACTAAATAGCAAACAACACATGCGCTTCTTGTTAATATTGTCTCCCATCTAGAGGGAATACATATATATATATATACATAACGAATTTTAAATTCATACATATACATAGTTATATATATATTCATCATATATATATATGTAGGGTTATGCTCACACGAAGAGCACATGGATCACGAAATAAGCATAAACTAATTTATTAATAACTTTACTAAGCTGGGATGCAAGGACGATATATGATGAAAGTGAATGTGTAGCTGGTAACTCCACAACTAAGCTCAGTCCACATATCATTCATGTAATGATGAATAGTTCTAGCACACCATCAGTCTCTCACAGGACTATCAATTACGAGAGCATAACTGAATTGCAGTTTCTCGAACATTAGTCGAAGATCCAAACATTCCAATATTTTTCCTCTACAAGCCATCTGCTTGTCTTGAGGGAACATATCTATTGCTTTCCATGTCTTGGAGTCATCTCCGCTTCTCTGCGAGCTGAGCTGCGCTGGCGTCAGATGACGTCACATCTCGTTGGCTATTCCCCAACTATTTCCCCCCCCACACACGCACACGCGCACGCGCACGCGCGCGCGCACACACACACACACACACGCACGCATATATATATATATTATATATATATATATATATATATATATATATATGTATGTATATATAAATTAAAGAATTCATATACAGGATGAATCTGAACAAGCGGGCAAAACATTAAAGGGTGACAGAAGGCAACTATACGAACTATATTCTTTATAGAACGTATGGTAGGAACGCAAGCGGTGAGTCGTTAAAGGGTAATTTTCCACTGTCACATTTAAAGAAATAACACAAGAATAAGAGGAGATACTTCAGAAAAAAATTTATTAACAGGAATGTAACTGATGCACATGCTGAAAGAAATTGCTCAAGAGACCTTCCGCCAGCTGTAATGCAGGCTTCATACCTGCGGGATAAGGATTGACGCACATTTGCGAAGACACCAGGCATTTCCCGTCAGGATCACCGGCAACAACGGCGATCCTGGCGATTAGATCCACTTTAGTTTCAATGGGAACACTCGTAGATTAGGCTTTTCATATGGTCCCACAGGAAAAAAAAGTCCAAATGCGAGAGATCCGGTGACCTCGGTGGCCAAGCTATGGGAGCACCTCGATAAATTCATCGCCCTGGAAATTTCTTGGTTCGTATACCCAGCAATCCTTTCGGCAATCCACGATAAAAAAATGCGATCGGGTGCGAGGACCGATCCTTTTTACACAATTTATTTACAATGCCACTTAGCGACTCGCCGTTTGCTTTCCGACCATACATTTATAACGAATATTGTTCGTATAGCTGCCTTCTATTATCACCTTCTAAGGTTTTCCCACTTGTTAGATTGACCCTGTATATATACATATATATTGTGTGTGCGTGGATATAAGAAAATACGATAGCTGCTTTAAAAAACTAATTGGTGATCTCAAAATCAACATTCTAAATTTTGTGCTCTTTCTCTGAATTCATCTGCTCTCCTAAATTCGAAATTTTTCTACGCTTCGTAACGCTGCTTGAAAAAGTTAACCAAGATTAATACTAACCAAGCGTAGCTTGTCTCTAGAATCGCACCTACTCTGGTATAAATACTCTGGCGAGCTAATTATGCCACCTTCTTCTGCTAGCTTCTATCTTGCTAAATAATAGCTCCTCGTTTTGCTTCCTTGTCTAAAATGATGCCGCCTCCGTTAATCTGCGTTATATGAGAAATTACTGTAATTATTTATGATTAAAAAGTATATTACCTACGAAGAATGAATCTAATGTGCCTAGAAATAAATATGGTAATTAAGTGAACTTGGATTGTGTCAACATCTTGTTCCATCTTTCCACTCGACTACTGAAAGCTAATAAAAGTACCGGTGTTAACTGCGCATCAAAAATATCCATCCTCGGTTACGACCCCTGCAAGCTGATTTCCTCTTCTGTGTTTCGCGAAATCATTACATTATAAATAAAAGTCGCACAGAATAGTAGTGCGGCTCTCCAATGGATGTGTACAGGCTGTTTTCAAGTGATTGCGAACACAAGAAAACGGTGTGCTTAGCTAATGAAAGAAAAGAGCGATTTGCTTTTAACGCCGTAAAAGTGGGTCAAAGTCATTTGCTTGTTAGAGTCTTTTAGTGTTATGCAAGTGTGCCGTCAAGTCTGTTTAGCGATGTGCTTGCCCGTACCAAAGTGGTTTTAGTGGAAAAGGTGTCTTCATCTGTTCGATCACGTGTCGTAAAGTTTTCAAATATGATGTTTTTGAAATGTGAAAAAATTCTTAGAATATGAAATTTCAGTGTGTGGTTAAAGTGATTCGATATTAAAGATTGGTGCTTCAAAAAATATTTTTTAAAGTGATTGGTGAATTTAAATTGAATTTATTTATTTATTTTTATTTAAATTATTTAAAGTGAATTCTTCAGAAAAATTATAATTTAATGGTGAAAACGCATTCACAGTCGAAAATGGCAACCGAACAAAAAACTGAATCTGCTACAATCAGTTTCGATAAATTTCAGTGTGTCAATTCCGATCGTTCTAAATACAACATTCCGATAGAAAATTAGCTTTTATTATTCGAAAAAAAAATGTAACGCTAAAAATATTGCTGCTGATGCAGATAAACATTTACTTTTTTCTGAATGCATGCGTGGTGAAGCTGTGGCACTTTTTTTCAGAGAATATGTCGAATTAGATTTGTCAACAGTTAGAGATCAAAAGAGAAATTATTTTATGCCGCCCAAACGGGATAGTGGTTAGTGACTCTGACTACAGTACCGAAGGGCCCGGTTTCGAATCTCAGAGAAGGCATGGATATTTGTAAATGTGCAGTTCTTTGCAGCATGGAAATACTTTAAATACATGGCGAGCCGAAAGTCAGCAGTAAAAGATAAATTTCTTACGTATCTTGCCTATGCGGAAATTGCTAATTTTAATGGTGTCATATAGTTAATAACGTTAGTCATGCTTCCAGTGAGAGGCAGTCAATCGAGATAAAGATTCTGCATTTAATGCGATCTTTCTTTTTCCGGTATGTAATCATTGCATGAAATCGTTGTAGTGCTAAAGACCAGCGTTGCAAACGAGAACTTTGTGAGGAACATTCGGTGAAAAATTTGAGAGGATCATGGTCACTAAACGATGACTATCTCAGAACTAAAGATATAAGCCTCAAACTTCGTCAGGGCAAAAATAACGGCAAACGCTTCCTTTCAATAACAACATAATTTCTTTGCGTCTCAGTCAACTTTTTACTAGCGAAGGCTATTGGGTGTTCTACACTATTTTCATCTTGGTCAGCCAAACAAGCTCCTACGGCGTATGCTGATGCGTCTGCGTAAATGATGAAAGACACACTAAAATTTGGAGAGTAATATTTAAGGGCTTGAAAATGGCGCGTTTTAATTGAATAAACGCTCCATCATGTTCCTTCAGCCAAGTAATTTCGTTCGAAGCCCTTCTTTTCGTCAATGAAGCTAAAGGTTATGCTACTGCAGAAAAATTGGTTACGTAAGATCGGTAATACGATAATAGTCTCAAAATACTTCTTACATGTTTCTTAGTACGGGGAACTTTTAAATTCTGTATAGCTTCACCTTTTTCTGGGTTAGGTTCGTGTGAACTGGAACCAACTATGTGTCCTAGAAATTTGATTTTATTCTTTGCAAAGTCACACTTATTAAAATTAACCGTGAAATTTCCCTTTTCTAGCGTACTTAAGATTTTTTTAAAATGTTTCAGATGTGTATTCTAATCATCAGAAAATATAATCTAATCCAAAGGGTAAAACTACAAAGGCATATTGTTCTTGGTGCATCACAAACGACGTCAAAGGTTGGCACTCAGGCTTCAGTTTGATGTTATGTTCTCCAACATTGGGGATTTTCGGAATACCAGCTCTTAGGTTCTTATGTTTTCTTAAAACTTCCATAAGTTCTTTCCTGTTATGCTGTTCAAGATGCGTAAAATCACATTCTTCCTCAGAATAGCGTTCCTTTGATTTCACTGGAACAGTTATTGGAATGTTTTCAAGTTCGCCGAAATCAATATCTGTATCATATATCACACCGACATTATTCACAGCAGTCTTGAACTCTCGTATCTTGTTTGCGTGAACGTGCTTCGAGGATTTGTCAGGCATTTGTACCATGTAACTATAATTAGTATGCTTTTTGATGATCGTAGCAGGTCCCTTCCATCTGACACAAACTTTATTTTGACTATCAGGGATTAACACTATAACCCTGTCACGTTCCTTGAATTCTTTATGACGAGTCTTTCGATTATGGTAGAATGCATAAGGTTGTTGCTTTCTAACATCTGTAAGTCCTGCGTATTCAGCAGCTTTTTCCAACTTCATCTTCAAATCATTCAGATAATCGGTAACTGAGCTTAACTGTCCATGAGGAACAGGAGTTTCATCAGTCCCTGACGTCTTCAAGATAGATAAAGGGCCATTAGGACGTCTTCCATAGAGCATCTGGAAAGGACTAACACCCGTACTAGCATTAGGGACTTCTCGATACGCCCAAAGTAAGTATGGTAGATGTTTCCCCCAATCTTTTAAATGTTCTCTAATGCTATGATGTATCATTCCTGTTTTGGCCTCCTCGGTGATTGCGGTGATTTGTACACAGAGGGAGCACCGCACAAAGAGTTAGTTGTGTTATAGAACGTAAAGCAGGCACGCCAATATTTCGGGCGTATTAACGCTAATTGATATATTACCATTGTATCTGCCAGTTGGCAGAAAACTAGTATGATGTATCAATTTATATGCCAGGGAGCATACCGCTAGTAAACATGACAGGTGGCATACGGCTTGTAAATAAATTGTAAATAAATGCACAGTAAAATATCTTGGTCATTAAATAAAGGAACATGCAACAACAAGCTTCTGATCATTTGGATACGCCCAATTCCCTTTAAAACAGCATTAAATCTTTCTACAAGGCCGTTTGAACCTGGATGAGAAGGAGTCGAAAACCTTGAGTACTATCCCATCCTTTTCAAAAACTCTTGATTCAACGAAGCGGTAAAATTAGTTCCTTGATCCAAAGCAACAATCTGAGGGAGTCCCGTGTGTCTAAAGATTTGCAACAACGCATCACATGTTGCTTTTGCATTCAAACTCTTCAATGGTACTGCTTCGGAACATCCTGTGCATTGATCAACAGCACACAGAACATATTTATTACCTCGACAGCTTAGCTCTACAAGTCCGAGGATATCCACATTAATTACCTGAAATGGTTCTTTAGGACGTGTTACTGGCGTAATCGAAACTTCATCAAAGGGATGCTTTTTAGTTGAAATTGACAAGAAGTACAAGTATTACAATATTCATTCACATCTTTCTTGATTTCACGCCAATAGGAGGAATATCTGAAACGTTCGGCTGTCTTCTTGGCTCGCAGGTGACTTCCCCATAAGGTAGAATAAGCCAAGTCCAAAATTCGTTTTCTTCTTTAGGAACAACAAACTAGTGAACTCTTTCTCCTAAAATTTTATCTTTATGATAAAAAAAGCTGCCAATAACAATAAAGTTATTACTTCCGTTCTTAGCATTTTGCCAGCATTTTTTTAAAGACGGGTCATTCATTTGTTGTCCCCGAAACAGTTCTTTTTCCGAAACATACTGATCTTGTCTCGTGCTACCTTTGGAATCATCCTTACCTGTGTCTTCATATAAAAGAGCACAACATTCTATTATTTTCTGAAGTTTTATTACATTTTCCATTAATTAGGCTTTCCCTATCATGGTTAAGTATTTCGTCAAAATTTTCAGTTTCATAAAAAGGCACTTCAACCAAACTATCATTAGTAATGTTAACATTTTCGTCTTAAAAATTAAACTTTCGTTTATCATCTCCAACTAACTCATTAAAATCATTTAATGACAAAAATAAATCATTACATAACTTGTCCACCGTTGCACAGGTTATAAAAATAGGTGACATAAAATTTATCATCTCCAGAATACATCACTAAAGGTAGGTTAATGAGAGCAGCCCTTAAAGATTGTCCAAAAGCTGACTTGAGGATAACACTTCCATGAGGCGTACGGTAATTTTCTGGTACGGTATCAGCCTTGACGACGGTTAATTGCGTGCCAGTATCGGCTACTACCTTAATTGATTTACCATCACAAATACGTTTAACGGTTGGGAAATCATCGATTAATTCCCTAACTTCTTGATTCACATGTAAGGTTTATCCTAAGTTTATTAACAGTTATTTTAAGTATTGTATCTTGCCTATCTTATTCTGATTTCAGCTTACAATTTCCTGCCATAATGTAAATTCAGAAACGCAGTTAATGCAAATGAGAAAGAGTACTATTTAAGTCGTGACTTCACCGACTTCAGGAGAGAGAGTCTGATTCCCTGCCTGACGCCCGTTTGCGTTTTGGCTACGTCTCTCTTAGCTGTTGCTACGCTCGGCCATACCTTAGGCCCTTGCTTGGCTTTGCCGCTTTAATTAATACTTAGGGGCCAACTAGTTTGTAGCATTCATTATTTTAATTAACCAAATTATTTTTAGTTTGAACTTTCCTATCGATATCTCAAAGTTTCAGTTGCTGCCCGAATTTAGCGCGAGCGAGATATTTATGCAAATCGCATATATCTGTTAGCAGTTTAAAAGGCAGGAGTTAACGAGGAGGAAAAATCAGAGTCTTGGATTTATCGCCGTAAGGCTGTACGCGCAAGGATTTCCTCTGTCTATTGAAAGTTCGCCTTCATAGGCAATTTGCAATTACTAGTGCTTGCTAGTGAAATTCGCATTTATTGCATTTCACTAAGAGTTAGGCTTCCCTCGCCTTCCTACTTAAAGTTAAGTTTAGGTATTTGAATTGTTCACGCACTTTATTTCATATTATTTTAGTTCAGCCCAAGTAGTGGCTTACTCTCAAGTTGGAGAGTTGAATTATTTGAATTAAAGGGTCACTTTAAACCCTCCTTCTGACTTTGTAGTTCTTCAACACTAAAGGACATAGCCTAGATTTGCTCACTGTCCTCCACATAGGGTTTCACATCTTATCCTCACGAAGAAAGTTAAGAGATTGAAGGAGAAACCTTATAAGTTAGATCTTTGATAGCTTCGGCTATACTTTTCAAATAGCTTAGTTAAGCTAGTTTTAGTTTAAATTATTATTATTTTAATTTCCAGCCTTAGTGGAGGCTTTGTGTAAAGTTCCAAATAGGAACTGACTGTAAATATACTGAAAACATAAAGGGTTGTAAATCCTCCTTAAGACTTACGTGTTCTGTTCACACACTCAAGAGATTATTCGCTTGTTATTGTTCGTGGGGTTCTAAGTTAAAACTTTAGGATTAAATAAGTAAAACTCTCCATTTGGCGCCCGAAATTATTCTCAACGAACCATGCCGCTGGGTAGCGAAGATTTCTCGTTCACCCCTTCAATCTTTCAGTTTCCTCAGACACAACCAAACCCGATAGAGCGATTTGGATTCATCTTGGAATCAATGAGAGCGGCGATGAGGCCAACAGCAACGTTTGATGACAAAGGAACCTTAATGACCTTTCTGGAACAGCTGGAGTTACACTTCACGTTATATCCTGTGAATCAGCCACAGAGAATAATCATCGCTACGACGAATTTAAAAGGTCAAACCCTCAGCTGGTACAAGAATATTGGCAAGAATTTGTTGGGGGATTCAGGATCCGAAACGTATACATGAAAGAATTTTAAAAATTCGCTGTGGAAAGCATTTCCAGTTGTAAAAGACCTGCAAGACTCGAATCAGAATTATTCAGTAAATATCAAACTAATTTTGACGAATTAACAGATTTTATCTTAAGGAAGACACACATTGTCAAATTTTTATATGGGAAAAGGCCCGACAAGGAAATCATCGAAATAATTTTGTCGCGGTTGCTTCCGTCAATTCAAGATTTTCTCGAAGTTAGAAATCCTTAAACGCTGCAAAACGTATTTGAACTCGCTGTCAATTTTCAGAGTAAGCGAACGGCAGAAAACGCGTGCGCGAAGAATTTTACGCAGTATTCAAGGTTCAAAATCAAACGAAACCTCAAGCTCAGCAGAATTCCTATCGACAAGAGGTGAAGGTAGGAAAGCTGGATAGAAGGAAAACCGGTTAGACCAAAGCGTGGGGAAATAAAAAGCAGTTGGACAAAGGGGGCGAAAAAAAAGGATTGAAACTAATCACGGTGACTAGGAAGAGGGTGAAGTCACACTGTGAGAAGGTAAATCCCTCAGAAATCAAACTGAATACGGTAGTCATCGAAAATTTGGCCTTGCCAGAAATCCAAATACTACTAAACGACGTCCCTACGACCACCTTACTAGATACCGGGGCTCAATGCAGATTCCTGTCGCAGGATGTTTTTAAAAAACATTTTAGTCCCTACAGACTGTTTAGACAACGGGATAACGCGTGAATGCTGCCCAAGGCAAACAGTGTGCCTGCTTGGGAAAAGTGGGGCTGCATGTTCAAATAAAAAACGAGGTCCAGAAAATAAACTTTCTCGTGGTAAAGAATTTGCTAACCACAGTCATATTGGGGCTTGATTTCTTACGCGCAACTAGCGCAAAAATTAATTTCAAAGATGAAACCTTACAGGTCAAGATGGATAAAATGGAAGTTGAACAAGCCGCCATGCTGGAACTTGAGCTGAATTACCTCGAGCAGAAAAAGACAAGATTCAGACACTGGTAAGAAATGTTTCCCAGTTATTCGATGAAAACATGGCTTCTGCCAGATTGTCTCGCACAGCATCGATACTGGTAATGAGCCCCCAGTTCGGTCTACGCCATACAGGTACGACCGTGTGAAGGAAGATATTCTGGAGCAACACATTAAGAAAATGCTCGATAAAATAATTACGTTAAGTACCAGCCCCTATGCTAGCCCTGTAGTTTTATGTAGAACGAAGAATGGACTGCCACCTGCAGATCTGAACGCATGGAGATTCGTTATTGATTACCGAAAATTAAATAGCATAACGAAATACCCCACATATCCCCTTCCGATAATAGATGAAATTAAAAGAAAAATTCGGTCAACTAAATATATTACAACCTTAGACCTGACGTCAGGCTATTTTCGAATTGCAGTAAAACCCGAGGATGTCGAAAAGACAGCGTTTACCACAAAGTCAGCCGTGTGTGCCTTTTTGAGAATGCCGTCTGGCTTAAGTGGAGCTCCAGCTACATTTCAGAAGGTTATGGATATTGTTTTCAGGCCAGTTTTAGAAAAAAGTACTGTCATTTATCTCGATGACATGATTGTAATAAGTGAAACCCTAGAAGAACATATTAAACATTTAGAGGAAGTGTTTACATTATTACATGAAGCGGGCCTTAAAGTTAATTCTAAAAAGTGCAAACTTGCCGCCAAGGAACTGAGGTACCTCGGCTCTAAAATCTCTAAAAACGGTATAGAAACTGACAATTCGAAAATTTTAGCAATCAAAAGTTATCCACCGCCAAATACGGCAAGGAAATTATCATCCTTTCTGAGAATGCGTTCCTATCATAAAGTATTCATTAAAGATTTTGCAAAGATAGTTGAACCCTTGTTGGTGCTTAAACGAAAAAAAGACTTGGTTCACATGGACAGTGGAGGCGAACACGGCGTTTGAAGAATTGAAACACGCCTTAATCAATGCCCCTGTTCTTAAATTTCTGGAAAGGGATCAAAATTTAGAGATCGCATAAGACGCATCAGACCACGCAGTTGGCGCAGTTTTTTCTCAAAATGAGCAACCGATAGCTCTTTTTTAGCAAGACGCTTAATCAAACTCAGCGAAATTATACTGCAACTGAGCAGGAAACTCTTGCGGTCATACTATCGGTGCAAAAATTTCGGGTGTTCTTTGGGAGTGCCTCAATAACTGTGCATTCAGATCATGCGGCAGTTGGTCGCTTATACAGCGGAAAAAGTCTTTCAGACGTTGGCTCATACGTTGGACACTAAAACTGCAAGAGTTTAACTTAATTATAAAACACACGCCGGGGAAAGAAAATGTAGTTGCAGATGCCCTTTCGAGGATTACCTGAAACTTTTGAACATGTAGACGTAACGGCTATTCGCAATAGGGCGGCCCATTATGAATTTATAGATAAATTGCTCTTTTACACGAAAACAACCGACGATAATCAAGAATTGGGGCCGGTAGTCCCATTGAGTCTTTTCTAGAGAAGTTCCATGACTCAAAATTAGGAGCCCATCTTGGGGTTAGGAAAACCCTGCAAAGGGTCCGCCAAGCGGTATATTTTCCGCAGTTATACAAAGCTGTGACGGCGTATGTCAGGTCATGTCACTTGTGTCGATTAATTAACGATGTTAATTACAACCCAGCCGGGTACTTAAATAGCATAAAAAGCACTTTCCCAAATGAATTGGTTGGCATTGATTTGCTCGGTCGCTACCTTAGAACAAAGATTAATGAAAACAGATACTTGTTAACCATCGTGGATCATTTCTCAAAATGGGTAGAAATAATTCCCCTTAAACGAGCTTCAGCAAAAATAGTAGCATATTCGTTTCTAAATAAATATATTTTAAAATACGGGGCCCCAGTAAAAGTAATATTGGAAAATGGTAGGCAATTCGTAAGCAATTTATTTGAAAACCTGTGCACAGGCCTTGGCATACGCCATCTAAAAATGGTACCTTATAGACCGCAATCAAATATTGCGAAACGCGTAAATAAAAATTTAGTTAAAATTATACGGGGATATGTTAAGAATTATCATGTCCATTGGGACAGCTGCGTCAATGAATTAGGCTTTGCCTTGAGAACAGCAAAGCATGACACTACAAAAAGAAAAAAAAAACCGGCAGAATTGTTCTTAGGAAGAAAAATTTTAACGCCTCTGGATAAGCTATTTTTCGTTCAACAAAGACAGGAAGAGTTTAAGTTGATCAATATTCAGAAAATTATTAATGAGGCCATCAAAAATTCTGATGTGGCGAGGTCGAAACAAAAAGTATGTTATGATAGAAAGAGACGCGATGTAGAATATACACAGGCCAGAAGGTGCTAAAATTAAGGCACTCCTTGTCATCTGCACCCGAAAATAGGGTAGCTAAATTTGAGCCCAGGTTTGAAGGCCCTTATATAATATAGAAGATAAAATTTTCAACGGTTTACTTAAAAGCAGAAAATGGACAACAATCTATCGCGAACATCGATCAACTTAAACCCTATTATAGTCGTACGGATTTTCTAATCTTAAAAGATTTATTGCAGGTTCCTGAAACAGCGCCAAGAATATTAATTCCAACGTCGCCAAGCAAGGATCCCCCAGCAACGAAAAGAAAGGCCGCTAACACTGAAGAAACCACAGCGAAACGAAAGCAACTTCAACAAGATCCAAGCTCCGCCAGAAGGAGGAGTACCGAACAGATAAAAGTTCCCCTTCAACAAAAGCCAGCGCCTATGGGACAGCAAAAAAGGCTCTTGCAAGATAAGGAAAGAAAACGGCAAACTACAGAACCCAAGCCACAAGAAGATACCACAAAAATATGCCAGCCGAAAGCAAGTATGAAAAGAAAGCAATCCGACGACACGAGGTCTATTTCTTTTCAGGAACCCAGAAGAACTAAGAGGATTTTTAAAGATTCAGAAACAAGGTCGGCAAGGTGCAAGCCAAAGAGGAAAATGGAGTTCCAAAATCCTCAACCGACAAGGAAAGCTCCCCGTTTCAACGCCCCAGGGAATGAAAAGAAAAGAATGTCCAGAATCGAATAGCAGCCGCCCGAGACGACTTAGAGTCCGAAATTTGGCAACTCCAACATTTCAAGAGTTCTGCGCCAAGAGAATACAGGAGTATAGAAGCCAAAAATATAAGTGAAAATTTTCCTTGCTTTCTATTTTGTATTGATAGTTCGATTTATGTCATGTGTTTAAAGTTGCTAAATATTGTTTAAAACAAGAAATTGAATTTGAAAGTTTGCGAGAATGTATTTGTAATTATCTGTTAAACAGAAAAGAAACTGAATTCGCAAATTGGCGAAAATTTATTTTGTAAATACTTTTTTTTAGAATTCTCAAGTTCCGAGAAACTATTTTCTGAATAAGTTCAGTCGAAAGACTTCATTTGTGTTAACTTAAAGATTGTAGCCAAGGTTTGTGAATTTTGTATAGCAACTATAACGAATGATGTAAAATGAATTTTAAAGTATTAAGTGTTAAAATGTGCTATTGAATGTGAAATGCTAATGTTAGCTTTTAAACTATTGTAAAAGTTAAACTGATACAAATGTAAGTTTTGGTTAAGCATGACTCTAAATATTTTTGTGTAAAAGATGAATTGAATGAAAGTATAGACTAAATGTGCTTAAAGTTAGGCTCTCCAGAATTCACTTAAGAATTTAAAAATTTAAGCTCTATTTTAGGATATTAGGTCTAGTTTTGTGTTTAAGGAGTTTTCTAAGGTCTGGAAAGTCGAGTTTATAACAAATCGTAGCGATTGGATAGCGGTAGATTGCCGTCGCGGAATTACAACATAAAAACCTCGTCTCCCTCAGAACAATTCCTGGAGAGCATGGGGGGGGGGGAAGAAGAATTAAAGTTTCGTGTGAATGAAAAGGTTTGAGGGCCAAACAAATTGCAAGAAAGAGTAATTATAACACTTCGAAACTGTTATGAAAAGAACTAATATTTTTTCCTTCCAGAGGACTAGAAGGTGAAAACTGACTTCTGATTGAAAGAAAAGATGAAATAGATGAATGTACAAGCTATTCAATTTGTGAATCTGTATTTTTCTTAGTTTTAATCTAGATTTAGATATTTGTGTAAAGTTGGCTCTAAACAGGAAAAGTTTTAATGATCGAATTCATTCGAGAAAGATATTCTAGAAGTTTAAAATTTTGATATTAAAGACTTCTTGTCTGGAATTTAAATTCTTAAACAAGGTCGTTTAAGGCCTTATTTATCGAGTAGTTAAATTCTGGCGGGGAAAGATGTAACGTTTATCCTAAGTTTATTAACAGTTATTTTAAGTTTTGTACCTTGTAGAGACATTAGGTTATTTTGAAGCAGGAGACATGAAAAATGAGCAACGCCTTCGCCGGGAATCGAACCACGGACCTCTCGGTTACGCGTCGAGCATGCAGACCACTACACCACGAAGGCATGCGAAGAAGGCGGGAGAAATACCTTATATACTCCCCCCTTTAAAGGGCGACTGGGGTTTTGGGGACTCAATCGCCAAATCGCGGTGGTGGAGAATCATCATCCACCACCTTTTTAGTTCGGGCGCCAGTGTAGAGACATTAGATTATTTACAAGCAGGAGAGATGAAAAATATGCAATGCCTTCGCCGGGGATCGAACCACGGACCTCTGAAATACCGGCTCAGTGTGCTGACCATTACACCACGAAGGCACGCTAAGAATGTGAGAGATATACCTTATATACTCCCCTTTTTAAAGGGCGACTAGGGTTTTAAGGGACCTAGTCGCCAAATCCTGGGTGTGGAGAGTCATCATCCACAACCCTTTTAGTTCGGGCGCCACTGTAGAGACATTAGGTATTTTTTTGGAGCGAGAGAGATGAAAAATATGCAATGCCTTCGCCGGGGATCGAACCACGGACTTCTGAAATACCGGCTCAGTGTGCTGACCATTACACCACGAAGGCACGGTAAGAATGTGGGAGAGATACCTTATAACCTTTCCTATCTTATTCTAATTTCTGTTTACAATTTCCTGCCATAATGTAAATTCAGAAACGCAGTTAATGTAAATGAGAAAGAGTGCTATTCAAGTCGTGACTTCATCGACTTCGGGACAGCAATGGAAACACGCTCGTATCATTACGTTCGTGAAACCAGGAAAAAACCCAAGAAATGTCAACTCATACCAGCCCATTAGCCTATTACCAAGCTTAGGCAAGGTATACGAGAGGATTATACAGCAAAGATTACTTCAGCATCTCGAAAATAATAGAATTATAAAACCTGATCAACACGGCTTTCGACTCGGGCATAGCACACTCCACCAGTTACTAAATGTTACGGAATACATCGCTGATGCTTTCAATAAGAAAACTGCAGTTGCTGGATGTTTTTTAGACATTGAAAAAGCATTTGACAAAGTGTGGCATGAGGGTTTACTCTTTAAGCTGCACCTTGCAAATTTCCACACCAACTTCATTAAACTAATGCAGAGCTACTTAAAAAATAGAACCTTCCAGATAAAAATCAATAGCACACTTTCCACGAGAAAAAGAATCACCAGTGGTGTACTCCAGGGAAGTGTATTAGCTCCTTATTTTTTCAACATTTTTATCAATGATATTTCGACGCCACTAACAGCAAGAATTTTTCAGTATGCGGACGATACTGCAATTTTGGTCGATGAAACCCCAATTCGCCATAGATAAACTAAAGGAAGCAGTTAACATTATCTCCCATTATTTCAAAATATGGAAAATGAAAATTAATCCCACTAAAAGCAACATAGTACTCTTTAGAAGATATAAGAAATTCTCACCAGTGTAAATTGATATTCAAATAGATAATCAAGCGCTCCCAATTACAAATAGTGTTAAGTACTTAGGTGTGCATTTTGATACGCAGCTCTTATTTAAAGAACAGGCCAATTATGCGCTACAGAAAGCAAATGCTGCGAATGCGTTGCGCCCACTTATCGGAAGAAAAGCTAAACTAAATCTCAAAATTAAAAGAAGAATCTACATCTGTCTTATTAGACCAGTACTCCTCTACGCCATTGCAATTTGGGCCACGGTTGGAAAAGCACAGCGAAAGCAATTACAAATCTTTCAAAATAAACTACTCAGAGAAATTACAAATGCTTCATAGTTCATCAGAAACGAGCACATTCATAAAGAACTGGATATTAGGCCGACCGCAGACTAAATATTAACCACAAGTCACAACTTCTTCAAGAACGTAGAAAATTCAAGCTATGAACCCTTACGAGATCTCATCAATTATGATCCCACCATCAAGCATGCGGTAAAACGCCCTAGAACTATTTTCCATAATGTCAGGCCCACCAGTTGCCGAGCGGTAAAGACGCTGAACACTGGTAGTTCGGTCTGAGGTTCGAATCCCGCGAACGGGCTGGCTGCATGGGCGTTTTCGTGGTTTTCCCCATGTGTATACGAGCCAGTTTCCCTTAGAAAGTCCTCCACGAAGGCATCCCTCCCTTTAAGCAGATAGCCCTCGTGTGCTTTGCCATAACTGAATAACCTAACCTAACCATAATGTCAGATGGTAGCATTTATCTTAGAGACTTTCTACAAAGATAAAGTTTATTTAGTGTGTTTCAAACGTGTAAATAGTGTACATAATTTTCGTATTTTTCAACTTTATTATTAACTTTATTTTTTTTCAACTTTATTTCGTATATTTTACTTACCAGAAACTTTGTGTATCTGCATATGAATCTGTCAACGTCAGTACAGTAGTACTTGAACTATTTCGCCTTTTAAAAGGCGGTGGCGGATTCCGCCTTACAACTTTCGAAACCAAAGCCTAAAGGCAAATAAAATCCAATGCAGCGGTAAAAGCAAAATCTTGCTATACGCCGCTTTACCAGATAGAGATACCGATACCGATACCGACTTCGAGAGAGAGAGTCTGATTCCCTGACTAGAGCGCATTTGCGTTTTGGCTACGTCTGTCTTAGTTATTGCTACGCTCAGCCATATCTTAGGCCCTTGCTTGGCTTCGCCGATTTAATTAATACTTAAGGGCTAACTAGTTAGATCTTTGATAGCTTCTGCTATACCTTTCAAATAGCTTAGTTAAGATAGTTTTAGTTGAAATTATTATTAAGTTCTAGCCCGAGTGGAGGCTTTGTGTAAAGTAGGAACTGACTGTAAATATACTGAAAAAAATAAAGGGTTGCAAACCCTCTTTAAGTCTTACGTGTTCTGTTCACACACTTAAGCGATTATTCGCTTGTTAGTGTTCGTGGGGTTTTAAGTTAGAAATTTAGAATTAAATAGTAAAACTCCACAAACATTTAGAACAAATCTTTGCTGTTACGGCGTTAGAATTATTCTTAATTTCTTCTTTATTAATGTTTTTCTTATCTTCATGCAACAATATATTAGGATACTTAGAATTACATTTTGAACATATGCTAATTTTGAGCATAATTTAAGTTTCTGTATATATCCGTTGCGTTTGATAAATTTTTTATAATTTCATCAATTTCAGTCTCTGCTTGGACTGCCGACATTTTGATTATGAAGCAAACGTTTTGTAATATGTAAACGATGAGAAAGACTAATTTTGCTTGCTGACTTAATGCAGCGAAATGCGAAGAAAGCTCATCTGTAAAACTTTGCGCATTGTGAAAAGGAAGGGTAGCAAGCATAATGAATTATTCGTTTTAAGTTACTAGCTGCATTTGATAAAACACTATTGAGTTCAACCTAAAAACTAATATTGCATTATCATTTGAATTCCTTGATATTACACGACTAATGAAAAAAACTTGAAAGCAGTCAGAATTCATTTTAAAAATGTATCAGAGGAATGTCGCTCACCCACGACTGCAGCTTTACCATCTAATTATGATTTCGTTTCTTTCCTTTATTTTTAAGGCATTTTAAAGGCTTTAAACTATTTTAGGCATTGAAAGAGAGCGAGTAAAATAAGCAATAAAAATAAAATATTACTAATTAAAATTTTTTTTGGCAATTTGTTTCCTTTAACGAAGCAAAATCATCAATAATTTTCTCAAATTATTTTTCAAGTTTTTACGTCAAGTAACCATATACTTAAGGTACAGACCCGAGCTGTTAAACACGGCTATTCCCTCTATATACACTAATGTGTAAAGAGAAGAGTTATGTCTGATTACCTTTTCTTGACTGAGTAAAGACCCTCAATGTTATTATAGTCTTTGACTTACCTATGCAGGCAGCTGCTGTAGTGCCCTAGTGACTAAAACTGAGTGGTTTTAAAATTGCATATTTTTGCGGAAATACCTTTAACATGTACATGATATGGATAACTTAAAATTTTCTTAGAATTTTATTCTCCTATTATTTGAGTCTTGATAAACTAATTTATTAATCTTTATTTTCCGTTGAGATCTTTTCAATATAATTTATCTTCAAAGCTATGTTTCCAGATTTATCAAAAATATTTTCTTTGACACTGCTATCCCTATATTTAAATTTTTAACACCCTTTGCACTTGATTCCCATTGTCTGTCCGCACCTTTAATATTGTCTTTAAAAAGGACATAAACACAACCTATCTGCTCATTAAGTTCACAGTCACACAGACATACACAAATAAAGGACAAATACGCAGTACTAAAAAACATAAAGATAATAAATCCAGCTTTAAAACGTCAAAACACGCTGCCGTTCTGACTAAAATCAAAAGAATGTCAGACTAACCTTTTCAGTGACGCCTAGAATCCCCGTATTGCCCTCTCTCTAATGTTATCTTTACATTCGTAATTAGCTATAATTAACTTTTTTAACTCTTAAATGTGTCCTTAGTATTTAATTATAAATTTTCTTAAAAGGGTTTTTTAAACCTGGCCTTAGAACTACCAATGTTGTAGCAAAGTTAGACTCTTGCTGGAGGGAAATTAGACAACTTTCTAAATACGATCCAGCGCCACACTTCAATTTGCTACCCAAAGAAGTTGCTACCTCGGGCAAGGACCCCAGTTACCTCTCTAGATCCAGGGCTGGTTACAGTTTCCCTTTCATTGCAGTTTCATATTATATAATAGGATCATAAAATTTTTAATATTATATAAAATGGACTTAGTTCATTTCATTCCGATAATTTCAGATTCTTCCCCTGTTTTTCTTCCTTCACCGACATTTTTGGCCTTGAATAAAATGATAGCGTTATGTATTACATAATTAAATTTTGTTTATTACATATGTAAAGAAATGCTTACAATTAAAATGTTTAGTTTTGCAGTTCATATAAGCCTAAAACACATTTCTTCTTTTCTTGTCGTAGTTTTGGTGTACATATTCTTTTTAAGAAGAACAGTTTGATAAATTAATATGTAAGATACAAAAGAAGGAATTCTAAAAATTATTTCAGTGTAAAGAAATGTATAGGTAGCTCATACATTGTAAAATGATATTACGAATAATTTAGAAACAGCTCCAGCATAAATGGAATAACATGTAAGAAATAAACGTCGAAGAAACATTTTTATATTGAATTGAATTAACGCATTGCTGGAGTTGACGATTTGGTGTTTCCCTAAAAATTTTGCAACGCCGTATGTTTGAAACACAGCACAAACTCAGCAGAGCTGCATAAAGAAATGTTTCAAGGTTAGGAGCTTCTTAAATGAGAAAACCTATTAAGAAGGGAAGCTTACTAAAAGAAATATGTCAGTTACTAATGCACATAATTTTTAAGGAAATAAAATCGAATTCATTTCATTTATAAATAGATAATAGATAAATCAATTCTTTTGGTAAAAAAAAATCTAAAGTTAACTGCACAATCAATAATTTTCTTAACTTCATACAAAACGATTCAACTCTTTTATTACTTGTAATAACAGTTTCCGGAGTGTCAAGAACATTTCTATAAATGCTCGAAACAAATAATTCTAGAAATATTAATAGGAAATTTAGAGTATTGTTGTTAGACTAAGTCTTCATCTCTTATTCCCTCTCTGACGCATACTGGTTCTCTACACAGAGATCCATCAATTACGTTGTCATTTACATCAAAAAAGACTGAAGCCTAATACTGAAATTAAGTGAACAGCTTAAAAAACGAAAACATCAAAAGAGACAGCTTGATAATGTTTACAGTGATGTGTAATAACATTAAATAATTCTGTGTTTTCAATTTTGGTAAAATTAACTTATTGAGGAATGAACTCCCGTAGCGTAGAGCACTGTTGTTGAAGCACTGTAGAAGGTTGTTATATAGTATTAATTCGTTGTTGAAGAAAAGTTATGCATAACCTACTATAATTACAGCAGTTTTTTCGGCTTGAGGATTCAATAGTTAGTAGATGTATTGTAGAGACATTAGGCATTTTTTGACATCAGGAAAGATGAAAAATGAGCAATGCCCTCGCCGGGACTCGAACCGCACACCTCTCGAATACGCATCGAAACTGGGATTAGGGGCCCAAATCGCCAAATACCGGTGGTGGAGAATCATCATCCAACACCTTTTTAGTTCGGGCGCCAGTGTAGAGATATTAGGTATTTTTTAACAGCAGGAAAGAGGAAAAATGAGCAATGCTCTTGCCGGGATTTGAACCACGGATCTCTCGAATACATGTCGAGTGTGCGGACCACTACACCACGAAGGCATGCGAAGAAGGTGGGAGAAATACTTTATAGTATGTAGATTATAGTATAAGGTATTTTCTCCCTCCTTTCTGCATGCCTTAGTGCTGTAACGGTAGCACACTTGGCGTGTATTCGAGAGGTCCAGATTTGAGTCCCGGAGAGGGCATTGCTCATTTTTCACGTCTCCCGCATAAAAAAAAAATCCTCATGACTCTACAGTGGCGCCCGAACTAAAAGGTAGTGGATGATGGTTCTTCACCACCAGAATTTGTCGATTGGGTCTTCTAATCCCCAGTCGCCCTTTAAAAGGGGAAATTTCTGCCTCCTTTCCGCATACCTTCGTGGTGTATCGGTAGTACACTCTGCGCGTATTCGAAAGGTCCAGGTTCGAGTCCCGGAGAGAGCATTGCTTATTTTTCACGTGTCCCGCGAAAAAAAAAAATCTTAATGACTCTACAGTAGTACCCATTAAGCACCTGACTTACGTTCAAACACATTACTGATCTAGATGCATTTTATAATTCAATCGAAAACCCCGTGAAAATTTTCGAAACTTTCTTTCGGATCAGCTCAGTACAGTCGCGTCAAAGTCTCGATAGTCAGATGGCAAGGTCTCAGTCAATAGAATGAAATTTAAAGCGATGTTTCATTTTCAAAGCAAATAAAGTTTTGAAAATAAGATATTTTAATAGTTTTTTTTTAATTTCATCTAAGTGCGTGATCTTGATATCATGGCACACCTTTAAAAATTATAACAGAATCATAACAGAATTTTTTCTTAAAAGAGAAAACAGTTTATGGGCGGATATCTTACCAGAATTCTCACTGTAGATTAATGTGTTCTCTATCAGCGAAGCTTTCGTTTCGTACTATATATGAACGAGCATTTCATCGACGCATGTACAAATATTAATGTTATACGGTTTTCATTGTCTTTCTCTTACCTAACTATCCCAACCTTGTGCTAAAGCCTATTAACGCCATTACAGCTTAACTGACTTCCATCGTAACTTAATAGCACAATTATAAAAACCAGTTTGAAGTTTACCTTACGTCTTACAAAATTACAGAAACTAAAAAGTTCATAACTTAACCCTTAAGTACAGTTTGAAGTTTACCTTACGGCTTACAAAATTACAGAAACTTAAAAGTTCATAACTTAACCCCTAACTAAATCAAGCAAAGCATAAACTTAAGTAAATACAGAAATTAAGAACGCTTAGAACAACAGGATGATAACCCAGCAAACGTATTTCGCATTAATGTGTGCAGTATAAACACAGATGAACCGTGTAAAACTGTAAAATTTATGTACGTTCAACAAATGTGGAAGGGGGATGACAAAACTGACCTCACCCTAGTTAGCCAAGTGTTGTAGCTATCAGTTATCATAACAGAAGGGTTAATTTATCATATAATGTTTAGGCTGATTTTAGTGTTTAATTTAATTTAACACGATAATTTTAGTTACTTAACATAGTGTATTATTTTTATATTAAATATATATATTCTTACATAGAAAGAAAAGATTGGAAAGAATAATTTATTACTGTTAGCAGATTTTTCTAAATTAAGTAACTTTGTAAAAATAGTAAAATATGCAGTTAATGGTTATTTTAGTTCTGCTTTTGTCAAAAAGAATCGATATAGCCAAATGCGTTTATAACTGTATACTGTTATTCTATTAGTTTAAATTTCCAGTCGCTCAAAGTAACTGTGAACACTGTCGGATGAGTTATCGTCCTGTCTGCCCTCTAAGTGAAAACATCTCAACACAAAGTAAATGGTTAAAATAAAAAACTTTATTTAAATGTTGACCTAGCAGTCACAAAAACTCAAAAGTTTAATAGAAACAGAATTCCGCTAACTTGCAGTAATCACAACGTATGTTCGAACTAAATTAAATGCAAAATAAAAAACCAACAAGCCTACTAAATCTAGATTTGCCCCTAAGTGTTCGCTAGTGGTAAGCAGAAGCAATAGTGGCTAACCACGGCTCAGCTGGAATGAGTGTTCTTTTGCCCCCTCAGGTAACAACATAGTAATCCGCGTTCGGGAAATCCGCCGAGATTCTGAAAACAGTTCCTTTCAATAATTGGGGCCATGCGATGAAACTACAACAGGAATTGCAAAGGAATGTAGAAAACATACGCATCTCTCCCTCCTTAGGGATATTAACTCCTTAATGTTGTTTCCTTTCTTGGTTCACACATGTTAATTGATTTGATGGATTTCTGAAAGAGGTAGGAATGTAAGGCAATTTGGAGAAAAGTTTTGAGTGGGTGGGGGAGAAACAATTTTCTTCTGGCAACAAATAATATATTCTGCACTGTAAATTTAAATGTGATTTAAAATCAGCGTCTCAAGAGTGTCTTAAACTTGGAGAAAAGTTTTGGACTGGGGGGGGGCGTTTTTCGTATGGCAACGAATAATATTTTTCATGCTTCAAACTTAAATGTGATCTAAAATCAGACTCTAAGGTGTCTTAATAACTACTGTGCATTACGAGGAATAAAACAGAGTAGTCGGGAACAATAGCTATTACTTTAGTAAGAGGAATGATCTGTTGCCCGGGTGACCTAAAAATGTGGTTTGAATGCATTAACCAGAGATATATATTGGATACAAGACCACTTCTTTCCCAGTTTATTCCCGCTTCCTTTTTAAATTAGAGTGTTTATGCATCTCATTTGTCAAATGAAGGTGATTTTTTTAGTATAATTAGTGTACTGGGCCAAGCAGCAGATCAGACCACCAACAACGATGAATGTCTCAGTATGGAAATTCCGTCCTGTTTTGGAAAAAAAAATAAGACTTTAGCAGATGCAACTTGAAGACTCTTCTATGATTCAAATCTTAGTCCTGTCTGGATCGCTACAGTGCCAAGAATTTCATAAAAGCGACCGCCAGTATTTCTCTGTAGTTTGGATTTCGGCGGCTCTTTTTCTTCATCTGCATAACTGTAGACTTTCTCCCACATTTATTCAAAACAAAACTCATTTCTAGTTTTTATTCACAAAATTGTTCATTGACTTCTCTTGGCAACATAAAATACCCAGACTTTTGTGAAAACAGAGCATTAAACAGAACATCTGAAAACACACATTCTTCGAGGAAAACAGAAAATCTGAAGTAGGACACGAGTAAAATCAAAAGCAATATTGAATGTTTTAGCATTTTATTATTGTTTGAAAAAATTATTTGATGAGATGCCTTCTATAATATTTAACATCACCCAGTAGCCGTGAAAAAAATTCCAAATGGAATTCCTGTAAAGAACTCTTGCCACGTTTGAAAGTGTCCTTTCCATAAAATGTTTTCAAAGCGTTTGCGTGGGCAATAGAATTAGATAAAAATATTCGTAGTCCACATAATATGATGAAAAGTGTTTGCACTTGTTTTATAACAGGCAGATTTGTACAAAACTAAATTTAGATCAGGCTATAATAAGTAAACAGAAGTTTCAATGGGAAAAGCATTTCTGGTTAGGGACTGACGACTAGACACATATTCTTTGATGCGCTACTTCTATGCAAATTCTATGCATATTCTACGCAAACGTTAAACAATAACGTTAACTTTGATTTAGCAATTTAGAATTAATTTTTATTGGAAGTTTTACACAACTTTAAGTACATGCTGAAACAGTTCTTTTGCAGTTCTATCCGCACTTACCGCATCACTCATAATTACGTCAGTTTGTGTTGCAGATGATTATTTCCTTGAAAATAGAAGTCATTCTTAAATGATTATTTACAAATGGATCAGAAACACATAGAAATTCCAGTAATTCTACGTACATGAGCAAAGACTGGGTGAAAGGCACTTCCATAACTTCCGTTTTGTTTGGCTAGTTCACAAAATTCAGCTTGCATTCCATGTCTTGAAAGCAAGGTTAAGGAAATGTATTAGATTAATGCATGCACAGCATTTAGACAACGTACGCATTTTGCATCGAAATCTATTTTTTTTAAATGAGGCACCGGCTTTTTTCTATATTCCGATTTTATACCTCAAATTTACTTCCAGATTTTGCGCAAATAAGTATTTTTAAAAGTAGCACACAAAACTTAGTTTCCTGATGCAAATCAAATTCAGTTTATATCTGAAAATATCCTTTTTTTAATTCAAGTTTTTTACTTTCGTTTTATATAATCTGAAATTCTAATTTAATCCAAATGAAATTCATGCAGATTTACTCACTTATTTAAAAATGTTTTAATTTAAATCATTTTTATGTTTAATCATATTTGAAAATACAATATAATAAAAGTGAAAAAATAAGATTATCTCCAGAAATTTGCACACCATCTTAAAGTAAATGATATTTCAGTTCAGTTCTCTGAAACTAGAAATTTTTATCCAAAACATTGGAGATATATGCAAAGTTAAAAATTTATAAGGTATTTTCTCCCTGCTTTTCCCATGCTGTAACTGAAAGCCCGCTCGACGTGTATTCGGGAGATCCGGAGTTCAAATCTCGGCGGATCTCTTCAGTTTTCTGGCTTCGAAAAAAATTCTAAATGACTCTATACATTGATCAAATTTAGTGATGGTTTTAAAATTAGTGGAGGATTAAAACCAATAATGATATCAAATTTGGATATCGTTTCATTTTGGATATCGTTTCAGATTCTTTTTACTAGCGTTTATTTTCCCTTTCATTATATTTTTAACCAAATTTATTTTCACCAGCATAATACATTAAATTGTTTAATTTAAAAATAATAATTAACGAACACTATTTTTTGGAAAAAATGGAACTGTATTAAAAGCATAAGAGTTTAAGATAAGATGATAATTAGTTACATTTAAAAGAAACGTTCTTTTACATCCGGGAACATAATGTTTGCATCTTTCCTTTGCTTGTTTTTAATATTTTCTGTTAAAATTAAAACTGTCTTTATTTTACCCTGTTTTCGTTTAAAGGAATTTTAATTGCTTATAGTTGAAGGTTTCCTCCTAAAAAGATAAAACTAGTAGAAAGGCAATTTTCAAGCCTTCACAAAATTCATAAAGCGTGATGAAAGGATATGCTTCTCAAAAGTGTACATTTTAGCAACTTCAGCCTTTCTTAATTTAAAACTTGATTATTATTAACCCGGTATTTCAGTGGGAAATTTTGGGATGTCAAATAAAAGTTGTTTCATGACTCACTAGAAAATTTAACATCTATTGCTATTGGATATATTTTGCGCAGGAGGCTTTTACAAATTGTTTAGTCAATTACAGCAAAGTGCGTGAGAGTCATGTATCTAAATATAGAGAAGCTTTCGTGCAGGACGTTTCTACGGGAAATTGTATACTCATAGTACGTATAGAGAAAACCACAACAAAATTGTCTGCAATAGCTTGTTTAAACTGGCTCGAGCTACGAGCATGCAGGGAATATTTTTAAAAAAAAGTCGGAGTAAATATATTTTCCGAAACTGTTGTGTCCTTCCATGTAAACACAAGTTTAAAGTCCATAATGAACCACAAACAACGTAAGACTGCAATTTAAGTAAGTACAAGAAAACACTATTTAATAAGATACCACTTCGAATGCATTTAACATTGAATTTTTTAAACCGAAGTATATCGGATTAGATACATACTTAACTTCGCATACTTTTTGATTCTTTTGTATGTAGATTTTCACGTCTTACATGCACTTAGACCTGAAAATGAAATCAACATAATTACGTTATTTAAATATTTAATAAGATGATTAATAAAATCCCATTCCATATGTTATGTCACCTAATTAAATTAAATTCTTTTATCCAGTACTTGGATCTAGTAACAGATTTAAAAATCCCATAATTGTTAAGAAACATCATTTTATCCAAAATCTCATTACTTATTCAATTTGCACATATCTTTTTAAGAAAGATATATCATCTTCACTAGATTTCTTCTCCTTGATTTAGCGACAGCTTTCCCTCGTTCATTATTAGCACAGGTTTCTTACCTCAGTCATAAAGTTTATTCATTTTTCACTCAGTCCCCAATTCTTGATTAACTGGTTCAAAGGTTTAGTGAGCGTTTCGCTTTTCCTTTTGTGAAACAAATATTATTAGGTTTTTAATGTGAATTATAGAGGAAATACGCGATAAAATCGAAAACTTAAACTATATTAATCTACTTCTAAAATCCGTCAACAGTTCTCATTAGCTGTATGTGAATTTCAGGCATAGTCTAGAGTACAGTGTTTTGTACATCACAAGTAAACATTAAATATTTTGTACGTGTTAGAAAACCTACTTTCGAGGAATTATTCTAATGCCATAATTTCAAATTTAGCCGAAACAAGTACAGCATTTATAATTTATATCAAACTGTGCGAGGCGTCAGGGTAATGGTTCGAGTGAAAAAGCTTTATTACTTTCTATTGACCAATTTCTATCGACCAATGAATATAAATTCATAAAAATTTAGTTTAGTTTGAATTTAACTTTTTTCTGTTATGTTGTAGAAACTTTACATTAGTGAAAGGAGTTAAAATTAAGTTTGTATGAATTACATATTCTTTCCTTATATCTTAAAATCCATTACGCATTTTATTTTGGAGCAGGAGACATGAAAAATGTGCATCGTCCTCTCCGGGGCTTGGATTCTGGACTTTCCGTCTGCTTGCCGGAAATTGCATTACATCGCGAAGGCACGCTGTAAAGAGGGAGAAAACCTTGCACTATTACACTATTTTTTATTATTTTTTATATAATTGAAAGAAATTAATTAGCTTAAAAAATTCTTTAATTTTGTATCCTAGTTTTTATTAGCAACACTCATACAATAATAACTTCAAAGCAGTGTAGAGATTTTAATTGCGTTATGCCTGAAACCACGTATAGGGATTTAAAATATCTTTGAGTTTTACGTGAGGTGCATTTAAAAGCTGTTTTTACAGCTACTGCAGCCAAGCCACTGTATTGCACTTAGGATATATATTTTGATAATATAAACTTATTTTATTATTCAACAAAAAGTTTCAAGTCTAAAAAATCATCAAACTATTGTAACGTAACTTTCCCAAAGATCTAGGAATTGAATTCTAGTTCAACTACACTCAGAGTTTCCACTTCAACTAGACTCAGAACTAAGAAACGTGACTAAATTTCTGGATATCACCAGAAGGAATTAAATTCTCTTAACGCTAATAAAAATTCTAATGAACCACTACGATTTTAAAAGCATTCACACGTAATTTTTGTCCTTCTAATGACATTATCATAGAAAATCCTATAATTCGTAGGCAACGCTATTGGCCAGAGTCAAGTCTTGATATGTTAAAGCAGCTCTGCGTGCTATATTATACAATCCAATTCAGTTGCTTGATAGGCGCATTTCTGTAGCGTTGTTTTTGCAACCATGGAAGATGCCAAGAGCAGTCATTTTCTTTTTGTGGAAAGAGGCTCTAAAAACTTCAGAAATTTTTCACGCTCTGTAAGATGTATTCTATTCCCATACTTGAAAGAATCTTTACTGGGTGTTCGACATGAACTTGTAATCATACTATAAATAGGTTGATAGAGGAGACTCCGAAAAAGTTCTTTGAAGACATTTTAAAATTAAGTTTTTCTATAGGATAAGTGTATTCAGTTAAATGGAGATTCTGTTGAAAAATTACATTATAATATTAATGAAAATGGGCGAAAAAAACGTATACCTAGATTTCTAGAGCTTTGGAAACAATCTTCGAGTTACATGGTTCTCCAGGTGTAGTTTAGCAGCTACGTTTCATTCAGGCATATAATGATTCTTAAAAAGTTTCATTTAAAACTCTACTGTTGTCTCATAAAAACTTTCCCTTGATAGAAACATCCTAGAAATGATTTCGCATGAATCACATTCAAAGGTTATTAAA
Source organism: Stegodyphus mimosarum (assembly GCA_000611955.2). Classification (NCBI taxonomy): domain Eukaryota; kingdom Metazoa; phylum Arthropoda; class Arachnida; order Araneae; family Eresidae; genus Stegodyphus; species Stegodyphus mimosarum. Next base: position 67,558 of record KK116814.1, on the reverse strand, counting down.
TTTCGATGATTAAACACCAAGTCCGTTCTAAAAATGTAAGTTTCTGGATATCCCCAGAATTAAAGGAGTTCAATTCTCTTAATGCTAATGAAAATTCTAATGGACTACTATGATTTTAAAAGTATTCATGCGTAAATTTTGTCCTTCTAATGGCATTATCGTGGAAAATCATTTATACTAAAAATATTCTGAAACATCTTCTTAGTCGTTAGATCAATCACTCAACTTGTAAGGAAATCAAGTCATTTCTTCCCACTTATCTTTGTGGTTTAGCCGTCAGCACATTCATTTAGAAAATGGAAGATCTAGAATTCGATGAATCTGTTTATTGTCAAGTCCACAAGGTCCAAGCTAAGGTAATCAATCCAAGCTAAGGTAAGGTTGAAGTCATAATTCATTATAATCCTGCTTTTCTCTCATTGAAACAAGGAAGGTGGGCGTAGATGCCCTTGAAAAGGTGTCTAGGGCCTTGTTAAACAGGCTTTGATGATCAGAGCATGCAATCATTGAGAGAACAACCGAATATTTGCAAAAATTTATGAAATTCAGTTCCGTTAAAAATCACAGACATACACTATAATTCTTTATTATAATGAAGTTAAGTATTAATACTTTCAATTGCATTTCATTTACGGAAACCTATGTACAGTGCGCAGTTTCTTTGCAGAAATTCTTTAATCATTTTTAAACAAAAAAAACTGCCCTGACGAAACATTTATTTAAAACGAAGCAAAGTAAAACAAATTTGTTGAAGTCAACATGAATTTGGAATATTGCACTTAGATATTTACCAACTTTTTATAAAAATATTACTTTTATTTGTGGATTCTTTCGGCTATGAGTATAGTTGGTCGCTTTGAAACATCTAACAAAGAATCAAAATATCAAGTTATCTTATTATGTAAATAAGGTTCATATAGTTATTGTTTGCTTAATGGTTTCTAATTGTTTATTGTTTAATTGGAATTTAGTACAGAATTTTTAATACAGAATTTTTCTTTCAGTTTATTACTTTGGAAATATCGTCATGACATTTCAGTGAAACGCTACAATTTAAAATAAAGCGAAACAGTTGTAAGGTTTTAGTTAAACTAACCAAGTTTTATTTTAATTTAAATCTTTCTATCTCCTCTCTGTTTCAACTTCCCGTCAGAAGAAGCGCGCGTTTTCAGCTTATGCTAATTTTGAAGTACAGCGAAGTACTATTTAAACCAGAGGTAGAAACCTCTCAATGTGAGAGAGCTTTAGTCTCAGATCACGGTCAGTCTGCTCAACGTTCGCCTGACCAGCTAGCAGTTAAAATTTATAAGCCATAGTGCTTACTACGTGATTGCATTTTGAAACAAGTTGAAGTGCGCTAGTATTAGTATAGCTTGCTACGCACCCTTTCAGGTAGAGGCCAAACTCCGCGAATCGCTCTGTGAGCAAAGTTTGATTTAATTTCTATTTAGATTTAGTTTAAATTAATTTGATTGTTAAGTTAGGCCCAAGTGCGGTCTTTTACTTTCTGTATCCCTCCCGAGTTGGGAAGTGTGTAAATAATAGTGATTTAATAAAAGAGGATTTCAAATCCCTTTCACGTGCAGTTATTCTCCAACTCAGCATCTACACAAGAACATAGAGTATTATCCGCTCACTGTTCCAGTTCAGGACTTGAGGATAAGGAGCCTATTACAGACTTTACCATGTTTCCAAAGAGTATGTACAGAACACTCAGTCCTGATACAGTAACGTCTGCAAAAAGCTAGTGGTTTTTGGAATTTTGTTCCTAGGCTTTGCAACACTCGTTATAAATAAATTACCCGCTACACAGGTTATTTGTGAATCATTACATAAATTTAGGGAAAAAAAGAGAAATAAGGAAAAAGGAGAAAAAAATATGAAAGTTTTCAGATTTTATATTTCGCCCAAACGGGCTTTTCTTCAACGTTTTTTGTGTCACCTTTATTTATTAAATGTCATGGTTTTCGTACTTAAACCATAAAATTCAATTCAACAGCAATATCTCAAAATAATTTAAAATTATAATTTTAGTATTTACGATACACGGTTTCGCTAGCTTGAGATCTTAAAGTTTTACAAAATATGAAATAGATAATAAAACAGATTCCAAATTATGGCTTCCAGATGCCAATATTCAGGTGGAGGATTACGTTATTCAAAATTTCATGGTTCTAGGTGCCGTTATTTTATCACAATGCCAGAAACATACTTATATACATTTATGCAGATTCCTCATTATTTAATTTTTTTAATTATAATGCAGTGCTCTAACATTTGAAGGCAACAACTTAAAAAGTGATACTCCATTTACAGTGATTCGACGCAAAATGCCAAAACGAAATTAACAGTTCTTCTGGGCTAACGCCTTTTGAGCTAAAAACTTCAAACAAATAATATACATACCAAATCAGTTTCAACGCTCAACTTTTAGTCTGGAAATAGATGATAACAATTAAAAAGGTGAGGCATTTCCGATGTCAAACTTAAGTTCAAAATAATATAAAATGATTTATGTCTATTTTATCAGATAATTTGGCTTATATTTATGTATAAAAATACTTTTTTTTTTAATCTAAACTGTATTGCTAATCAATAACGCATGTAAAATCAACGCCTGTAAAAGCTACTTTTGTGCACAAATACATGATGGGTGATGAAGCTGACATACGAGTAAGTCACATTTAAACATGCATTAATCACAGTTGTGAATTTTGCGGTTTCTTGATTTAAAAGCAAGATAATTCTTTCCTCTGTACAATTAGCATGATTTCAATTAATAGAAAATTTGTTAAAATTTATTTTAAATAAATAAACAGTATTGTTTTCCTTAATGACATTTGGAAAATTAAATCAAATTGCAACTTGTCTAAATTTGAAGTTGGTTATAGATACAATAGTTAAAATAAGGATTGATTTACTCCATAAAGGTTAATTATAGCGAATTCATTAAAAAGTTTTATTTTTGAAATTAAAGAAAGGAAACTAATTACCGTCCACATTTTTCTTCATCATTTTACTTCTTGTACCGTTTATGGGCAATTTATAATATTTCTTATTATAAGCAATAATAAGAAATTTATCCAGAAACGTTGACTGATGTTATGCGGAGTATCAAAATATTTACTGTTTATATAAGAAAAGGTGAAATTGTTTAATACATTTAAAGTAAAAATATTTAATTTATTATTTACTTACCTGATTTTAAATTAAAATTATTTATAATTTACTTACTTAATTTAAAATTAAATTCATTTAATTTACTGAATTATTTTTTTTAATTTGTCCATTATCGGATTACGCGTCTTTGATCACTTAGCTATGGCTTTACTGCATAATTTTCAGATAAATAAATTTAAAAAGAATAAAGTTTAATTAAGTAAATAATACAAAAATATTTTGAATTAACATTTTTATTAATTCCAATTTTCATTATTATTTTTCATAAAAAAATTTTAATAACTTTTATTTGCTCCAATAAAATTCAGATACTCAAGAGGGAAACAAATTGTTTAGGAATGCATTTTACGCTAAAAGTGTTTTTACCTTTCTTTATTAGTTAAGCCATTTTTTTCTCTTGGTTGCATGCTAATATCTGTAAAAGAGTTATCTGTGTCTCAGGTGCTCAGAATAAATGAATTTGTTTTACGTCTTTCTTCTTTGATACTTTATTTTTCAATGATATGTAATAACGCTGGCATAAACTTCTGGATATGAACAATTTATAATTATAAAAGTTTTAAAATTTTAATTTTTTAAAAAATGAACCTTATTTATGAAACACATATCATGCATGTATTTTCCGTTAAGCATCCATTTATTCATTGTACTAGGAGTTTCTTCTCCCTATATTTTAAGATTTTTGAGGTAGGTCGTCATTCTCATAGTTGCACTAAAAGGAACGCCTCCTTCTACTTAAGTTATATATCAACAGTGTTTCTATACACTTTGGTTTACAGTAAAACTGACCTCTGTGATTTTTAACTCCTCGCAACTTATTAAAATGCGTATCTCAAAAGTGCAAAAACTTTTATCGAATTTGAAACAGAGCAATGTAAGTTTATCACACGATGTAATGCTAATATTTTGTTTTAGTAACAGCAGCGTTGTCAAAAGCTTAATGTCACAAATACTTCAAAATAATTTCGAACTCAATTCCAATTTCCTACCATCGGTCAAGTCTTAAGGAATAACTTCCAAGAATTGAGCAGAAGCAAAATGGTTGGCTGTCAGCGCCCTCTAGCGACAAGCTGCTGCTTCCATCCGGGGAAGTCCTTTCGAGCCGAGCGGCCGCCTCCGGACTCTCCGTGAGAAGCTTGAAATTCTATCTGTCTTCTTGGGAGTAGATAAACCTGATGGGTTAAAAGACGATTAGGTGACTGTGCAAATGATGGAGAAGCCTCTCTGGCATTGGTTTCAATGACTAAAACATTTCGAAGAGAAAATGACCTGAAACATCCACCACGGCTGCGCTCCATCACGACACTTGCGTGACCTCATTTCTCGTTATCTCCTTAGAAAAAAGTAAGTGGGTCAAAATTGATGTACCGCAGTATGAATAACAAACAGATATTCAGAGTAAGTACAGATTTTATATTCGATAATAGCGGCGCTGTCATTCTAGGGAGTATGTTAACGTTATACTAAGATATTTAAAACTTCAGAGCTCAGTCGTGAGCGATAAACCAGGAAACTGTATGTGGCGTTCCTGCGCACAGTGTATAGTGATGTATTTCAGTATAGACGCCGCGAAAGGATTAATTTCTAGATGAACTGCAACCTTTATTTGAAAGCAGTGGCTTGCTGGCTATTAACGCCGATAACCCTTCTGCTTTAGGTCTGGTTGCAAATGGGCCAGAGAGGGACTCTTCTTTTAACATTGTGCATGCATGGTAACATGGACAAGGAACATTAAATATTACAGGTAAAATTATCTGCAGGATTAACAAATGATCCGTCCTCAAGCTATGCATACGAATAGACTCAATTAAAATGTGGAAAATCTTTAGATGAAATGTATAGATTTAGTTGCATTTATTCTTACCGAAGAATGCAATATGTTAGCAATCGAAAATTGCGTGATTTCGTGGAGCTTCATTAACATAAACAGAACAGGCAGTATCGAAGCATAAATAAATTGTAGCACTTAGGATGAGAATATCTAAGATGGAAATCGTAATATTTGCAGTTCTTAAATCTAGCAAATAAAACATTAAAGTACAGCCTGCAAAAATGAAATTAGAATCTATGCATTTCCAAAAGAGTTATCATATAAAATGGAAATTCTTTTATTCTTAAATTAAAAATTTATTTGCTTTTCCAGAATGAAGAATAAGAATGTACATAAGAAATTTTTCGAGATCAAGATCTAGGAAAGTATTTAGTGTTTCTTAACTGGCTGGAATGTATTTAACTTATCAGGATATTAAAAAGAGTAATTAATTTTCAGCGAAATACGTATATTATTTAGACCAATGTTTAATTTTTTTATCGAGTCAGTGGTTCCACTTATTCAAAATCTATGATAAGAATAAAATTTTACCGTAAAAAATCCGCAGTTTCTTTTAGAGGTCAACCTAATGTAAATGCCCGATTTTTAATTCATTGGCAAATTATCATCTAAGCTTTCAATTTAGATGCAAGCTGAGGAGAAGTTTGAATGTAGGATTTCTTATAAGACTCGCGTTTTCCGGCGGAAATCGAACACAGGTTTCCAGTGTTCTGACTGGCGATCACTGTACTACAAGAATACGTAGGACGAATGTCTTAAACTCTTAAAAATTCGTTGCAATTCCTGTTTTTAAGTAGTTTTCAACTTTTAAAGCGTTATCTAGTTTAAGCTAAACAACGGACGGAACTTAAAGCATTTAAATAGTTTTCAAGGCATTTCGGGAAGTTAACTCTATAAATCTCTTTAAAAGTTTGACTAAAATTTGTTTAGTATAATTTATTAGTTAATTAGCACAACTTATTAGCTATTAGATATTTATTACCTATTCTATGAAATTATACCACAAATTATGACACATAGTATTTGAGACGGCCTTGATAGAAAGGAAATATATTTTATTTTATTGTAATGATCATGAATTTTCTGATATTTTAGATACCTTTCGTAATTGCTAGTATTAAATTCTGCTTTAGTCTCTCAATAAAACTGCAGTTAGAAAAGAAAATGATATAAATAGTTCTTTGGGAAATATACATTTTACAAGTATAGTTGAAGCTATTATTTCTTTAATTATGCTTAAAATCGTTGTAGGTTTGTTGACAGATTTCCTATTCGCTAAATTTAATCACACATTAATTTGATTGCATGTGTAACAGACGAAAATCTTAACAGGTTGGGGTTTATTCTTTTTAAATTAAAGAGCAAAACAGTAAAAATTACGTCAAATAAAAACGTGAGTTATATGAAACACAAGTGCACAATATCTTATAGGCAGAAGCATTGCTATAAGACATAAGAATAGTTATATTAGACATAAGCATAGCTATAACATAAACATAGCAATAACAGGTATAGTTGTAAAATGGAGACATTATATTAACAGAAAGTAATGTTTATATTCAGTTACTTTAATTATGTTAAAATAGTCTGTTAGGTTAAGAAGTTAAACAAACCTTGTACTATCAAGAGTTTCGTAAAAATTAGATACCTGATGATAAATCTATTGAAATAGAAATTTAAAGTTCATAGGTTAATAGTCTTAAAAATATGCTTTTTTCTTTTACTTCAAGTTATATTTGAACATTCAACTATGCAAAAATAGCTGCATTATGAAATGTTTGACCAGGATATGCAACTAAGTGTCGTATTGGCCACAATTAAATGGGCTGTTTTCTCAGTTAAACTAAATGTGTGCTTCTTATCTCTTATAACAGTGTTCTTGACTTCTAAACAAGCCACCCAGCCAGTATAGTGGTTAGTGACGCTGACTGTCGTACCGAAGGGCTGAGGCTCGAACCTCGGAGAAGGCATTGATGTTTGTGAGCGTATAGTATCTTCGTGGCAGGAGGGCACTCAAAATATGGAAGGGAATGGGGGAAATCTGCACAATTAGTGTGGCGCAACTATACGACCAATGAGGGAATTCTAATGTCCCGCTCACTTTTATCAGTACCTGGGTTCAAAGTAAATTTTTTCATTAAAATGTTTTAAAGTGTGTTATTTTATTGTGTTTGTTTTTTAACTAATTAAACAGATATATTTCTTATTTTAAAAATTTTATTATTATGATCCTGATGAGCTGTGATGAAAGCCTGTTTTCTCACTAGAATTATAAAGTTTGGTGCATATAGCTTTCTAGACAGATTTGTTTGGTGCATATTGTCCTGTAACGGAAAAGATACAAATTTTATTTCTATTATCTCAAACGCGTACTTCGAACAGTCAAGCCATATTGCATTATGACACTAGGGCAAGGGCAACAATGTGATATTTCACTACAGCATGAGAATGTAGACTATAAAAATTTAGTAACGAGAATGCCATATACATCTTAAAATTTATGTGAACTAAGAAGCAAAAAACAAGTGTTATACTTTAATTTCAAAGGGCACTATATGCGTTATTTAATAGCTGTCAGTGGAATTCTTAAAAAAAAACATTAACAAGATATTTTCTGAATTTTGCTAGATCGATGCTTTTAAAAACCTAATAAGCGGTCTCAATATTTAATCTTCGATTGGAAGATTACGCCTAACACTAGCAATACGCATGAAATCCAATAACCCACATATAATAAATACTTCTAACACTCTATAATCATATCCGAAATGATATCCACTCATTAACACGGGACATTATGGCACAAAATCTGTCAGCATTTGTCCTCTGCTATGTTGAATTTTTGAATGATAAGTATTTGCAGTACGTGCATTTGTATATAGGCGCAAATGTTGTAATGCATACTTAAAATAATAATGTTTACTGCCTCGTGTTCCTTACTGTATCTATGTATCAGTAGTACTGATTAGAATTAAACAAATATGGAATTCTGATGAACATTAATATTAATTGCATGTTTAGCTTCAGTTATAGTTATAGAATGTAGTTTATTAAAGCCCTTTTCTAAGGGATGTTTTTTTAAGCAAAATATTTTAGCATTTGTAATGAACGTAAAGAATATTACAAGAAAAATATATTATCATTTTTGGCTATTGAGAATCTAACTGCCAGCGTCTATAATCGAATTCAGTCGAACAGTGGTGGGACTGAATCAGCAGAAACAATAGAGCTGGTAATTGTTATTAAGATTTGAAATAGCCTTTGTATTCATATACCTTTTATTAGTGTAAAAGTATGCTGGTTTCATAATTCCCAAAAAAAGTATTTCAAATCTGTGCTCTTAGTACTTCTGAAAATAAAGTATACAAATCTGCTCATCATAGCGATAAAAATTACTTTCTAAAACATTGTTATCAAGTAATTAAAAATATTTAAAATATAACGATATTTGGCAAATCAGCGCTATGTTACGAGTTTCAGTTTCAGATCCTTTCCACATATACTGCCTGCTTTCGCAAGACTAAATCGATTATTCAAACTGTAACATAATATGTCATAAAAGAATAGATGTATGATAAATCTTAACTTTCATGTGTCTATTCATGCATGAGTTTCATTCATTTGTATTACACTTACTTTTTATGACTAGCAACATATTATTTGCTTTCACTCAGAATTTTTCATGGTTTTACAAACGTTTATGTAAGAAGATAAACTTTTTATTTGTATGAATATGACCCAACTTAATAAAAATAAAAATAAAAGAAACAATTTCATGTTTGAAAAATTAGACCAGATTTCAGGAATACATAGTGCGAGCTTAAGCTCACAGTATTAACGCAGCTTAAACTCACAGTATTTCATGTGACAATTAGTTGTGCATTAACTATATACTGCAGAGAAAGTACAGAGAAGAAATTTAAAAATAATAATTTGGTTTAGAAAATTTACGCATACGGAAATGAATGAAAATACCTATGTGAGATTCGCAAGTCCTGTACTTTAAAAACGGAAATTCAGCTTTGATAACAGTTTGGCATTGTGTAAAAATAGTATATGCGTAGCCCTAAGTACTCAGCAACCGAAGTAAAGAATTTTATGACTTGCTTCAAAGTGTAGATTTTAAATTTAGTGAAATACTGATAAGGCATGAAATTATTTGCATGAAAATCAGAGCAAATTACGTCAGCATGATATGTATTTGCAGTACGTCAGTATGATATGTATTTACGGTACGTGTACGATATGTGCGTTAGTATGATATGTATTTGTAGGTATTTAACATAACTGACGGTTACAAGTAAGCTACATTTAGCAATGCACCATTGTTCTATGATTGTCCAAAATTTCAGAATATGGCTAATATAATTGTCAATAAATATTTATATTTAATATTTTTACTGAATTACCTATAGCGTTATAACGTCTAATTTAAACTGAAATCATTACTTTTTAATGAGTAGAACAGTTATTTTTTCCATATTATATTTGAAGTTCAGGGTTAAACTGTTTTTGTAAGAAAGTAGTTCCTTATAAAAGTTCTTTACAATGGTCAGCTTAATCGGAATTATAGGCATTGTCTTCGGCAGGAGGCCATCAGTGTATGTGAAAGCTTACACCGATAAACACGGGTACCACTCTACAACAGTTGACTGTTAGGTTTATACAGTTGTGCTACAAAATTATATCTTACGGAAATACATGCACATAAAGGAAGATCACTGCAGTGGCTTCCATGTGAATGGAACAGACTCATTTCTTCAGAAAGTAATGTAATGTTTACCATAGCTGCTTTAATTGTGATTGGTCAGGTTGTAAGAAATTTTCTCCTTCCTTACTGCTTGCCTTCGTGGAGCAATTGGAGGCACAATGAGCTCGCAAAACGGCGGCCGGAGTTCGAGTCCCGGCAAAAGCATTACTCTATCTTCATGATTCACAGCTTCGAAAGAATTTTAAATCTCTCTGTAAAGTCGCTAAACTATGGCTTGACTTCTGGATAAGACATCAACGGTTACAACTGTAGTGTATTTGTGGGTATTTAATGTCTCTCCGAGTATGTCTTACTATCGCTTGGAAAAGATATACGGGATTCTTCGTATATTTCTACCGGGATTACTGCTTCGAGGTTAATTTATGTTGCGTATGTCTCTGCAGTCTTAGGTTCTCAACCGACACAGATATGGACGCGATTCCGGCTCTTAAAGTAATAAGGTATGTCCTTCCGCCTTCCTAGCATGCCTTCGTGGTGTAGTGGTCAGTAAGATCGGCGCGAATTCGTGGGGTCCGTGTTTCGAGTCCCGGTGAAGGCATTGTTCATTTTTCATCTCTCGTGCTTCGAAATAACCTAATGTCTCTACAGTGGCGCCCGAACTAAAGAAAAGGTGGTGGATGATGATTCTCCACTACCAGGATTTGGCGACCCAGGCGCCCCCTTAAAAGGGGGAGTATATAAGGTATTTTTCCAGCCTTCCTAGTATGCCTTCGCGGTGTAGTGGTCAGCACGCTAGGCGTGTATTCGAGAGGTCCTTGGTTTGAGTCTCGGTAAGGGCATTGCTCATTTTTTCATCTCTCCTACTTCGAAATGACTAATGCAAAGTGCTATCCTGTGTGAGCTAGTGTTTCGACCAGTTTGTAAATAGCCATAAACAAAATATTAAAGGACTAATTTGATTGGAGTGGGGTTGGGAAAATTGCTAAAAATCTGTAAAAGTCTAGTTTCTTTGGGAGCAATAATGGTCCTTCTCCGGTGTCTTAAATATTCAAGAAGAAGTACACGATTAATTGTCAAAGCAGATTCAAGAGTAAGTAAGTTTTTGGTCAAAAGTTAGATAGCCCTTTTGAGCTTTAACGTAATTCATTAACCCAATCTAATCTATTTCTTCTAAAAAGTAGAAATCTTTTGAATTTAGAAGAAAAAGAAAGGAAAAAATGCACAGGAAAGAAACATTACGTTCTTATATACGCGTTTCTCTTTTTGGGGGGGGGGAATAAAAATATGAATTTTTTGCAAAGTGTCAAATCTTTAAAAAATATGTTTTCTCAAAATATCAATTCTGTAGGATTAGCGAATTGGTGTCACATTTAGTTTTCAAGTTCTAGTCTTGTAAAAAGAAAAAAAATTATTTTCGTTGTTCTAAGGAAAAAATTAAAGCACGCTATGCTCTAAGTATGTTAAGTCTTCCTTAATTATTTGTTCGTTATAGTAATAACACTGACATTCATGCCTTGCGATGATTTTGCTTTAAGAAATATAGATTGCAATATGTTTTTTAAAATATTTAAAACCCACTTTTAACAAAATAATTATTCTCTGATTTGAAAAATTCATTAACTAATACTTCCAGTTCAGCTAATGGTGCTTGATATTAATATATACATTTGTTAATATAAGGGCATGCTCACCTTAACTAAGCCAATCAGTTGCCGAGAGATAAAGTAGCTGAATACTGGGTTCATTTTCATAGTTCGACTGGGATCGTTTTTCGACGAACGGGCTAGCTGCATGAGTGTTTCGTGGTTTTCCCCATGTGTAAGATGGTTATGAGTCACTTTCCCTTCGAAGGTTCTCTACGAAGGTATCTTTCCCTCGTGTCTTTAGCATGATAAAATAAACCAAACCATCTTAAAAACTAACAACATTTTTATAAAGCTGGCTTTTTACATGTAAAATATACCTGTAAGGGGCTTTTGAATAAATTAAATGATTATTCCTAAATATGACAGAAGATGCATTTTAACACATAAAAGCATGTTATTCACTTTTTTAATATTTTGAACACGACTTTCATGTTATAAACGGGAATTTTAACAATTTTAAATAAGGACTAAAACGCAATATCAAACTTTGGCATTAAAAGCGATTAATTTTTCAAAATCATGATTGTTTTTTTTAGTCTTTCAATAAAGCATCTTCTTGTTCTTTCTAAATGGTTAAAATGACATGCAGTAGATGTCGCTTAATGTGATGGTGGTTAATGCTAGCATTCGGATATTCTTATCGAATTGCCGAAGTCACGCCGTTGTGTAGAAGAAAATACGGAAGACACATCTATTTATTGTGATCTATAATTCTAACAGAATTATAGCTTAAAATATAAAAAAATATATTTTATATTATAATAAGGTATTATGAAAAAAGTAATGCCATCAAAGTATTATTAAAATTTCTTTCCTAATACTCTGATCATATTAACAACGTGATCAAAGTATTATAAAATAATTTTTTAAGCTGAAGTAAAATAGCGAAATAAAAGTGGACGAAAAAGTTTAAAATGGATTTAAAAAATTGACTAGTTGCAGGAAAATGTCGCCTAGTAAGGGCATCTTGGTTTCGATTTTAGTCAACTACTTGAAATCAGGATGAAAAAAAAAACCTTAGTTTGACGTATATTTTCAAATTTTATCGGTTTTGAGAGGATCAGACACTGATCTGTTTGTTTCAGAAGCAGAAAAATGTGTGCAGATTTTTTTCTTCCACTTGAAAATATCAAAGCAAACTTGTAGCATTCATTATTTTAATTAACCAAATTATTTTTAGTTGGAACTTTCCTATCGAATTCTCAAAGTTTCAGTTGCTGCCCGAATTTAGCGCGAGTGAGATATTTATGCAAATCGCATATATCTGTTAGCAGTTAAAAGGCAGGAGTTAACGAGGGGAAAAACAGTGCCTTGGATTTATCGCCGTAAGGCTGTGCGCGCCAAGATTTCCTCTGTCTACTGAAAGTTCGCCTTTATAGGCATTTGCAATTACTAGTGTTTGCTAGTGAAATTCGCATTGTTGCATTTCACTAAGAGTAAGCTTCCCTCGCCGTCCTACGTAGAATTAAGTTAGGGAATTGAATTTGTTAACACACTTTATTTTCATATTATTTTAGTTCAGCCCAAGTAGTGGCTTACTCTCAATTAGAAGAGTTGTAAATATTTGAATTAAAGGGTCACTTTTAAACCCTCCTTCTGACTTTGTAGTTCTTCAACACTAAAGGACATAGCCTAGATCTGCTCACTGTCCTCCACATAAGGTTTCACAGTTTATGCTCACGAAAAGAGTCAAGAGATTGAAGGAGAAACCTTACACTGGCGCCCGAACAACTAAAAGGATGGAAGGAAGTTGGAATATGCCTACTACATCCCAAAATACAGCTGCAATGCCTGATGGATTTGGATTCATAGTGGAAACCATCAGAGCAGCCATGAAGCCGGCAGTAGTTTTTGATGCCAGAGGACCTGTGAACACATTCCTGGAAAAGTTAGAAGCGCATTTTTTGCTGTATCCAGTTCCGGAACATCAGAAGGTCATATTAGCGACAGGAGCATTGAGGGGCCAAGCAGCGACCTGGTATAAGTGCATCGGAAAATGTCTGCTGGGAGAACCAGGAACGCCGACTTACACGTACGAGAATTTTAAACTAGCAATTTTGAGAGCGTTTCCTGTGGTTAAAGACCGTGCGAAACTCGAAGCTGAATTGTTTAGCAAGTATCAACAGCGGGTGGATGAACTATCGGAATTTATTTTGAGAAAAATACAAGTCTTTAAATTATTGTATGGCACGAGGCCGGACCCGGAGATTATCCAGATAATCCTGCCCAGATTGTTACCATCTATACAAGATTTCATGGAGCTAAGAAATCCCGTGACGCTGGACAAGCTGTTTGAACTCGCCGTACAATTCGAGAGCCGGCGAGCGGCCGAAAATCAACGGAGACAATCGTATGAACAGCGGCTGCAGGGGAACCAGAATGCCGAAGGAAGAAACAGACGATGGCCGAGAACTACTGGTACCAGTCAAAATGCGAGCGGTCAACCGCGCCAAGTACAGCGCCAACAAAATAATTCCAACTACGGAAGAAAATCATTCTCCCCAGGCAGAAGCCAGCAACAGAAGAAAACACCCGCAAAGCATTTAAACTACTAAGGAATATTGCGGGGAAGGGGGTGCAATGTTCCGAGGAGAAGAAAAATCCCTCTGAAGTACAGCTAAATACGGTCATGGTGAGAAACATTGAATTACCGAGACTGCAGTTACTAATTAACAACGTACCCGCTACAGCTCTGTTGGATACCGGCGCTCAAGGAAGCTGTTTGGCAGAAGAATTTTTTAAGAAGCACTTTCGTAGATATCGCCTGCATAGCGTGGAAGGAATGAAGGTGGTAGCAGCCCAAGGAAAAACGTGTCAATGCATGGGAAAAATCGAGCTGTACATCAAAATCGGCGAAGAACAAAAAAAAATTATGTTTCTTGTAGTGAAGAACCTCCAAGCATCGGTTATTTTAGGAACAGATTTCTTTGCAGCTGTGGATGCGAAAATCGATTTTGAAAACTCCACCCTGCAAGTAACCATGGACCCAGTTAAAAAGAAATCAACACCTCCCCCTGAAGTGGATTTAAGCCATCTAACGCCCGAAGAACAGGACAAGTTTCGGGAATTGGTAAGTAATTTCGCTGATTTATTTGATGATATTCCAGGATTCACCCAGATCGTAGCACACGAAATTAAATTAACTACGGATGAACCTATACGTCAGCGTCCTTACAAGTACGACAAAGTTAAGGAGGAAATAATAAAATACCATATTGATGAAATGTTAAGAAACAAAATAATAACTCCTATTTCTAGTGCATATGCGAGTCCGGTGGTTTTATGTAAGAAAAATAATGATTTGCCGTTAACTGATCCATTAAGGTACAGGTTCGCTATTGACTACAGAAAGCTTAATAGTATAACAAAATTTCCAACTTACCCACTTCCGGTAATTGATGAAATTCTAAGAAGTATTAAATCAACAAAATACATAACCACGCTAGATTTGACATCCGGATATTTTCAGATAAGCATAAAGCCGGAAGATGTTCACAAAACAGCATTCATAACAAAATACGGTACATATGGCTTTTTGCGTATGCCTTTTGGATTGTCGGGAGCCCCGGCCACGTTTCAGAGGTGCATGGACAAAATTTTAAGGCCGGTAATAGGAAAAAGTACATTTATTTATCTTGACGATATAATTGTTACTTCAGAGTCGCTGGAAGAACATATTAAAGACCTTCGAGAAGTCTTTACTCTTTTGAAAGATGCAGGACTTAAAGTGAACATTAAGAAATGTAAATTCGCGGCAAAAGAACTCAAATATTTAGGGTACAAAATTTCTCAAAGGGGGATCGAAACAGATAAATCTAAAGTTATAGCAGTGAAAAATTACCCAATTCCGAATACAGCCAAAAAGTTAGCGACTTTCTTGGGTATGTGCTCATATTATAGAATTTTTATTAAAAATTTCGCAGAAATTGCTGAACCATTGTTAAAGTTGAGAAGGAAAAGAGTTCGTTTTGCGTGGTCTTCAGAAGCAAACGCCGCGTTTGAGAAGTTAAAAGAATCTTTAATTAATGCACCGGTTCTAAAGTTCCCAGAGAAAGACAAGGGTCTAGAAATTTATGCAGACGCATCAGATTACGCAATCGGAGCCGTGTTAACACAAAATAGAAAAGCGATTGCCTTTTTTAGTCGTACATTGAATGATACGCAAAGAAATTATTCGGCAACGGAGCGTGAAACTTTAGCAGTGCTCGCAGCTGTTCAAAAATTTTGTGTATATTTTGGGAGTTCTCCCGTAACAGTATATTCAGATCATGCGGCAGTTACCAGATTATTTTCAGGAAAGAATCTTTCGCCACGCTTAATTCGGTGGACCCTAAAGTTGCAAGAATTTAATCTCATTATCAAACACACACCGGGAAAAGACAATGTAGTGGCCGACGCATTATCTAGAATAAAGTTAGACGAGAACGGCGAGAAAGTAAAAATAGCGATGCTTCAGGCAAAGGTCATTGACTCTCGAGAGACTGTAATAGAAGAAATTGCTAGGGATCCCGAATTCGGAAATATTTATAATTATTTAAAAGACCCAGATAACTTCCAGCATATAGACATTAATGCAATACGAAGCAGAGCACAGAACTATGAAATCATTGATGGTCTCTTATTTTATACTAAAGTTACGAATCAAAATAGTGAATACAGACCAGTCATCCCGGCCAAATTAATTTTAAGTATCTTGCAAGAGCTCCACGATTCGCCTGTCTCGGGCCATTTTGGAATTAGAAAAACAATACAACGCGTACGCGAGGCGGTATATTTTCCGCAATTACAAAAGATAGTTAAAAATTACTGCCAGACTTGTCACACGTGTCAGATAAATAATGACGTAAATTTCCGCCCGGCCGGGTTATTAACTAGTATTGAGTCTAGGTTCCCCAATGAAATAATTGGTATTGACCTCTTAGGCCCCTACCCCAGGAGTCATGTAAATAAGGCACGATTTTTATTAGTCATTGTGGATCATTTCAGTAAATGGGTTGAGTTGATACCACTTAAGCGGGCTTCAGCAAAAGTCGTTGCAGATTCGTTTTTGAACAAATATATTTTAAGATATGGATGTCCAGCGAGGGTGATTAGCGATAATGGTCCCCAGTTTGTAAGCAGTACATTTAAAATGATGTGTGACAAGTTGGGCATTAAGCATATGAAAATGGTACCCTACCGCCCACAATCAAATATAGCGGAACGGGTAAATAAGAATATTGTAAAATTGATTAGAAATTATGTGCAAAAGCACCATTCTAACTGGGATGACTGCGTCGAAGAATTTGCGTTCGCCCTCAGAACGGCTAAGCACGAGACAACGAAGAAATCCCCCGCCGAATTGTTTTTGGGCAGGAAGATAATGACCCCCTTAGATAAATTATTTTATGTGAAAGATAGAGCGCCGGAATTTCAAATGGGCGAAATAGAAAAAATGTTGAAGGAGGCAGAAAAGTGCTCCCGGGAAGCGCAAAAGAAACAAAAGATTTACTACGATTCAAAAAGAAGAACCGTAGAATATAAAGTGGGGGAGGAGGTGCTAAAACAGGCCCATGCACTTTCATGCGCAGCAAAAGATAAGGTCGCAAAATTTTGCCCAAGATGGCATGGTCCTTTTGAAATTACAAGAATAGTTGAATGCCGTGCATATTTAAAGAATGAGAAGGGCGAAGAGACTGTGGCAAATTTCGATCAAATTAAACATTATTATCGAAGAGCTAATAATAATATTTTGAAAGACATGTTGCAGGGTCCAGCCTCACAGAATTTTTCTAAGATTCAAGAGCCCCAACCAGGTCCCTCAAAAACAAGAGAACCCAGTTTGAAAAGGAGGTTACCAGAAGAGAGGAAGCCGCAGCCAAAGAAAAGACCACCCCAAAAAGAAAAAAGGACAAACGCTAAGCAACAGTCTCAGCGACCAAAGCGTCTAAGGAAGGAACGTCCAAATGAAAACACTATGAAAGCTCCACCACTACGGAGGGAACAGAACGGCGAGAAGCGAGCCGCCGAAGGTGCCAACCCACAACGAAGGAGCCTACGAGTGCAGGAGAAGGAACGAGCCAGTCTGGAGAGGGAGCAAAGACTTCAGCACAAACGGAAAGCGCCACCCACCATTCGTCCCAACAAGGTGTTTCTGGAGGAAAGAAGATCGACCAAACGAAAGGCGGCCCCAGAGTTTCAATCTAGGAGTAACAAGCAAAGAATAGCCCAAGCCACAGTATATCCAACCTTTCAGGAATGGACAAAAAAACGCCTAAAAGACTGGCAGAAAGATAAGTAGATTCTTTATTTTCTTTTAAAATTCACACAGTTATGTTTCTGATTTAAGTGCAAGTTGCAGATTTAAAAGGGAAGTTACCCGAGTCAAAAGCCGGTTGCCGAAAGCGTAAAGGACACGCTTGAAGGAACAACTTAATTATGCAGCGGAAGAAATTCGAGAGTTCAGTTGAAAAACTGTGAGACTTCGTGAAATGTTCTTTGTAATCCAGAACATGGGATTCATCGATTTTAGTCAAAAGACTCTCTGTAAATAGGAAATTGAATTGTGTTAATTAAAAGCAACTAGTACGTAAGTTGTATAGCAAAACTGTTGTATTATATTTTTCTATGTATAAATAATGAATGCATTTAATGTAAAACTGTTTTCTATGTAATGCATGATTTGTTGTAAGCCTTAAGCACTGGTTTTGTTTATATCGAATATTTTGGAAAAGCGTAAAGGATACGCAAGTTAAAATTAAAATGTAATGTAAAAGCGTAAAGCGCGCTAAATTAGAAAGTGAATATATAAGTGTTATTTAACGCAATGAGCATTTAAAGAAAATTTGAATTGAAGATTGAAAGAATGAATTATATGTATGAAATGCAATTGAAATGTTTGAATGTTGTACGTAGTGTTCTCTGGTTTCACACAAAAGTTTAAAGTTCATTTCATGTTAGAACCTCAGGGCATTTCAGATTTGTTTTAGGGGAAGTCTGAGGTCTTGAAAGTCGAAGAATTAACCCCAATAGAATTGAAGTCAGGTGGTAGTTGTGAACACTTGACAAAGTAAAACTGCGTGTTTTTCACAAACACCACATTTGGCCAGAGAACAATTGGGAAGTTTTAAAAATGAATGAGTGTAAAATGAATGCGTTTGGCGAAAAGCGCTAATAGAAAATAAAAAACGCGAATACCTAAAGCGCGAATAAAAGGTCATTACGGAAAGCATCAGAGGAAGGGAATGTTGTACTTTTCAGGTGAAATGTACTTATAACATGAAATTAAAATTTATTTCCTTCCAGATTGGAAGGAACCAGATAGAATCCAGCCAAATTCCTGATGGATCTTTTTGATGTGAAGACGGAAAAAGATATTCTATGTTAAAATATCTAAGACACAAACAGAGAGTTAAACTAAATTTAAAACTTACAATTGTAAAGGATGGCGAATAGGAAGGAAAATTTAGATTTAGAATTTAGCATCTTCACTAAAAGCCGATTTTAGGCTACTTAGTTTCAGACTACTAAATTCTGGGAGCAACTTTGTAGCATTCATTATTTTAATTAACCAAATTATTTTTAGTTTGAACTTTCCTATCGAATTCTCAAAGTTTCAGTTGCTGCCCGAATTTAGCGCGAGTGAGATATTTATGCAAATCGCATATATCTGTTAGCAGTTAAAAGGCAGGAGTTAACGAGGGGAAAGACAGTGCCTTGGATTTATCGCCGTAAGGCTGTGCGCGCCAAGATTTCCTCTGTCTACTGAAAGTTCGCCTTTATAGGCATTTGCAATTACTAGTGTTTGCTAGTGAAATTCGCATTGTTGCATTTCACTAAGAGTAAGCTTCCCTCGCCGTCCTACGTAGAATTAAGTTAGGGAATTGAATTTGTTAACACACTTTATTTTTATATTATTTTAGTTCAGCCCAAGTAGTGGCTTACTCTCAATTAGAAGAGTTGTAAATATTTGAATTAAAGGGTCACTTTTAAACCCTGCTTCTGACTTTGTAGTTCTTCAACACTAAAGGACATAGCCTAGATCTGCTCACTGTCCTCTACATAAGGTTTCACAGCTTATGCTCACGAAGAGAGTCCAGAGATTGAAGGAGAAACCTTACAAACTAACGATACTTTTTTGCTAATTTTAAATTTTACACTAGGAAGTTCTCTTCCAATGAGGGATGCTTTCCGAGTATAGGAGGGGTACAGGATCGGTCAAATAATTTCCAGAAACGTAATGAAAAGTTCATTAATAAACCTTTTAATTAAAGAAATTATGATGAGTTTATAAACAAACTTCTCCATTTTCCTAATTAAAATGCTAATTTTATAATATTAAATTAGCTAAATTCCACGGTTGTTTTGAAGAATACTATTTCTCACCATTTAATGTTATCATCTGGTAAATGCTATCAAATAACGGTGGAAAAACCTGATCACAGTAAGCAGTGTCTATTGTAACTCTAATAATTATATCTCAGATTTAATGGCTTGCTAAATGCTTGGAAATTTTAAATGTTACATTACTCCATATGTACGATAAATAGGAACCATTTACCTTTAGAAAAGTCTTCCAAGGCTGGTTTGGTTTTGATTGATTATGGCAAAGCACACAACAGCTATCTGCCTAAGGGAAGGGATGGCTTCGTGGAGGACTTTCTAAGGAAACTGGCTCGTATACACGTTAAATAGGGGGAAACCCTGAAAACGCCCATGCAGCCAACCCGTTCGCAGGCATTCGAACCGCGAACCGACTATCCGTGTTTAGCGACTTTACCCCTCGACCGCTGTTGGGCATCTTTCAAAGGATACAGACCGAATGAAGTTTGCTCTCGCTTACGAATGAAAAAAAAAAGAAATTGTATTCTCATATTGAACAGGTCATTATCATATATTCTTCTGGAATAACGCATTCTGATAGCAAGAATATTGTTGCGTGCGTACGGGTTCGTAATGGATTGAACGCACAAGTTGTTCAAAGGTTAGTAAAATTTATTCTTATCACAATAAATAAAACAAAATACTGAAATATTTCCTCAGCGATGTTCGTACAATATCACAATATCTCAAAAGTTAAACAGAACTCAATTCAAAACAGAGAAAGTTAATCCAACCTCACAGCGAATTCGCTACAATCAATAACAGCATTAAGTAAACAAGAGTTCGCTTAAAACAGCTACAACTGAGCTGAGGTGTTTTAATTCAGCTTTTATGAGCTTTTTAATTATTCGCGAGAATATTCTGATAAAATCTATTTTCTAGATTTTTCTGGATGACAACAATTACGAGATATTTATTTATTAAATGCACACGCTCTTGTATTTTTACTTTTCCGACGTAGACTTCCTCTTCGTCTGAGTCGCAAGGGAAAATAAAACAATTTTAAATAAAATTCTAAACAAATACGAAATCCGTAACAATATATATGCATTCTTTCGCGTGTAACATCATAATAATTGTTTAACATTTGGCATTTCAGCTTATAAGGTATTTCTCCCGTTTTCTTCGCATGCCTTAGTGGTGTAGTGGTCAGCACGCAAGACGCGTATTCGAGAGGTCCTAGGTTCGAGTACCGGCGAAGGCGTTGCTTATTTTTCATGATTCCCTGCTTTCAAAAATTACCTAATGTCTCTACACTGGCGTCCGAACTAAAAAGGTGGTGGATGATGATTCTCCACCACCGGGATTTGGCGACTGGGTCCCCCAAACCCCAGTCCCTCTTTAAAAGGGGGAGTATATAAGGTAGTTCTCCCGCCTTATTAGCATGCCTTTGTGGTGTACTGGTGTAGCACACTTGGCGCGTATTCGAAAGTTCCTTGGTTCAAATCAAGGGCATTGCTAATTTTTCACAACTCCTGCTTTCAAAAAATCCTAACGTCTCTAAAAGCTTTAAGTCTACATAAAAAAAATTCGCTGCATTCGGAGAAGCAAATGTCGTTGTTTTCCTTTTTTTAACAGTCATTATTCAAAAGCAATAGGCTGTTTCATCTATTTCTTGAAATTTAGGGAAATCAATACTAAAGACACTAAATATCAATTTTATCAATTAATAAAGTTAAAATTAGGTTTCTGAAACCATTTTGTTTGTTTGAATTTGAAAACGGTTTATTTGTAATGCAGCATGCAGAATCTCAACGCTAAAACATTTATACATTTATAAAATATTTATGCTAATTAACTATATTAGCTTCTTCTTCTACTTTCGTCAGCTCTCACCAAAAAGCGAAATAGTTAAAGTAAGCACAGTGTTCTTGAGTTAGAGAGAATGAGGTTTTGTTGACCATCAGTCTGTCACGCTTCGCTGCTACTTGAATTGAATTTTAGCTTTGGCGAGCAACGTTTTCTTAGCGAAAATTCAGGGCAGAGTAAAGACCTTTTTTGGCGCGTTTTAATTTGTATTTCATGTTCAAGTTGAGCTTCTGTTCTGAATTTCTCGCAAATAGCGGAGGCTTTTCTGTTATAATTTCTGAGCTTTGATTAAATAAATAGGAATATTTACTTATTATCTTGTCGACTGTGAAAGTTGACTACCATCGAACCATGAAATTTGGGGGGAGATCTTGGTCAAAGTTGCGTCAATCTCGCCTAAGGAATTCTGAAAAAAATTGTTTATTTAATAAATGTCAGTATTCGACCCACTTCATATTTGCGCATCGTAAAATGGCTTTCGTTGATTTCTACTATTTTATTAGGCTCTCCGATTTTACCGCAGGATTTGTTTAGAAGGTTATGAATACAAACTTCCCTCAAGTAGTTATATAGGCTATATTCATCTGACCACATCATTTTTTGTAATGTAAGCTTCTAAAATAATCCATTTCTTGCTGAACTGAAGAAAGCAGGTTCCAGAGTTTAATAATTTTTTTTCCAAATGAATCAAGGCAGCAATAACCGTTAATTTACATCATTGTTCATAGAAACAAAAGGTGGCTCTCTGAGAGTCAATCGGGTGTATCAAACGAAAGCGCAGATGCTACGAGTGTGTCATTACGCTGTACAAATTCAAGGTGAGAAGAGCTGCATATCTGGAAGGCGCATGATAAAAGATGAAAATAAGTGGCGATATGTACGACACTGATCGTGAAAACAATGCCTGGTAGACTAGGTGTATCATTCTGTGTATGAAGAGCAGCCCCCTGAAAATAGCAAAATACGTGAATAGAAGATAATTAAACCTGGAAGTATAGCGGGAATTACACCCACAGTAGCAGTAAATATGGACCAAAATAAAGCTTGAAAAAGGACGCAGCTCATATTTTAGAAACAAGTATAGAAATTGACTCGCTACTCGCTAAAATTATAGAAATGAACTAAGAAACGAGCAGTAAATTACAGGTGGGCGAAGCATATTTACGTGTTACTACCTGCTTACAAATACATAAAATACCTACAATTTAAATATATATATATAAAGTTAAATGGAAATTTTAATTTGAAATTTATACTAAATTTTGTACACTAATAGAAATTTTGTTCTTTAGAAACTTAGTAAATTTCAGAGTTTTAGTTTAGTTTTCAGATTTAAGTTAGAATTCTCAATTTTAGTTTATGGAAATTCACGCATTTGTGCCTCATAATATAAAGAAGAAAATTCTTACGAGTTGGAATTTTAAGTGTTAATATGTTTGAGTTCACATTTATGAGGAGAAAAGGTTAAGTATGGAAATCTAATGAAAGAGGAAGACAAAATGAGTTAAATTATGTACTTCCCCTTATGTACACTTATGTACTTCAAGAAAGGAAATATGTAATTAATTACACCGCGTATCTATAAATTTTCGATAATACTGGAAACCTAAGTAATACCTTTTAAAATGATCCGAAAGACATTTATTTGACCGCAGCTTTGGAATTTACTGTGGTTTACCTAAATGTTTCCCTTTCTGATTCACGAATAAAAAAAACGAGGAAAACATTAGAAGTGTTGAAATTTTCTTTATGAAAAAACTAGGAATGTCATTAAATAATATCCCTATTTTCCCGCATTAAGAAATTTACTCTTCTGTACAATAATCAGATTTAATACATAAAATTGTTACACTTCAGATGTGTTGCATAAACTTAATAACAATAATTAATAATACAGGAAAATTGTGATTGCGTTAAAGTGACGTCAATAAAGTAATTTGCTAAGTAATAAAGAACAGGTTAATTTCACCAGCCTTTTATTACTTGGAGGTAAAATTATAAAATGTAAAATGCAACATTAAACACTAGAAACATTTTAAAATTTGTATTGTAGATTAAATACTTACAGCAGAAAAAACACGACTACATGCAAAACTCTACAAACATCTGCAAATGCTTTTAATAAGTTTTAGTATCCTATGAAAACTGATTAAGCCTTCCGCAACTATTTTTATTCATTTAGAGCTAGATTGAAAAACGATTCAGACGAAAGGCATTAGGGCTATATTGACCATCTTCCTTAAGTCTCATCAGACTATGCTATTTAATACGGCAGAACATCAGATAGTTATCAGCTTCAGCAAGAAAGGTTTCTTGGGGGGGTTCATACAGAAATTGACTCATATTCATTTTAAATGCGTTCAACCACAAATATACGAGGAACCTACCCGCTCAGTCGTCGGGAACCGAACTCGCAACGAATACCATTATACATTCACTAAAGTAACACGCCCGAAGAACTTCAAGATACTATATCGACGAGAACCAACGTAAGTTGCTTAAACTTGCAGGACTAGTTTCGAATGTTTTATAAAACCTTCTTCTTCAGCTGCAGGATTAAAAATGATGCAGGAGAAAGATATGTACATGCTTTAACAATAGACATAAATTTCGAAAAAGATTCAGTTAAGGAAGACACTAAGCTACTGGCGCCATCTATTGACAAAAATGAAGACAACTATGAAATACTGTCTATAAAAGCTGAAAATGGATTAGAAATGCAATTGTTTACTCGAACTGAAAGATTTTTATGAAAGTGAAACGTCTCTAAAAAAAATAATTCTCCAATGGAATATGTTTTTTGAATATTTTTTGCTGCAGATAAATGGAATTTTTTTTCTTTTTTTACCAGCAGTGTTGGGTAGTAGAGGATTTAGATGTTTCTTTTTTCTTAACATATGTATCACGTCCTTTAATGCAAAATTTCAAAACGCTTTTTGTTTGACCACTGTATATTAAGCCCCCTGACAAGGAAGACTGTATATACCCCCAAAAGTGCATATCCGGAATGAGGTCTATAAGTATGGAGCTGCGAATTTTATTGATAGGTGAAAAATTTCTTACCACATCCTAAATGATATTACTGTCTCGGAAGTGCGCAAATATATGTAGTGTAGAGGGAGAAATGAGATGGCATTATAATGTGCGTTGGACGTGGTAACCATTTGCATCTAGACAACACTGAACTCGGAGCAACATATTATGGAACGTCTTTGTTAGTTGCTACTGCCCAAATTTCTCCATTGATTTTGCTTTTAAGGCGTTTAATTTTTTTTTCATGAACTTCTGAATCCTGCAGATACTGTGTGTATGAAGCTTCGTCTTTTCACTTAATAAAAAAAGTGTTTGTGGGCAATCCTGATTCGTGCAAAGTTTGCAGCAATTATTTCTTGGGAGACTCCTTCAGATTGTGGATCGTTTCTTTTGAAATTTTTGGACCCACAAGCGTTTCCATGCTTGTAAGTTTCATTGATTTCAAGTTTCTTTAACAAATCCAAATGCTGGACTTACTTGGAAGATATTTGCCTCTAAACGTCTTCCGAAATTGATTTTGATATGACTTCAGTGATTCTGTTTTTAATGAGGGAGAGTAGTAAACATTTAGATTATACCGATTTCAACTATCCTTTGTCCACAAGTATATACTCTAATATTCATAAACAACGATTGTATTGAGTTCACATCCTCAGCCAAGGGACAGAGCCAAAATTAGCCCAGGAGGGAAAAGTAAGAGTGGAGACAAGTTAAAGAAGCACACTGGATAGTTGGTGGATCCTTAAACAGTGTCGCAACAAATTTGAGCCACAGTTCAGATGCCTTTCATTTCTAAATATTAATATTAAAATTACTGATGGAATTCCGGGTTCGGGAAGCTAGAGGGACACTCTATATAAAAGTAAAGGCAACTTACCGCATCCATTACTTGATGCCAAATAATTAACTATTACGGAATTTTACAGTATAAATCTTATAGGAACAGGATAAAATTTTAATAAGGAATATCGATAAATATTAAAAGGAAAGAGAGAAAAAGCATGGACGGAAGACAATAATCAAAATATAACTATTCTATAATGCTGTGCTTGTAGATGTTAAAATAAACATATTTATTTTCAATTTACCTATTGACCTGATTAGTGTTCCAGTCAGTCGTACAACATCTGTAGGGTTTGCAAGCAGCGCCAGGTTTCTAGGGAACACAGTTTGAAAACACTGGTATAGGCCAACTTAAAACTAATTTAAGAGTATTCTTAGTCCAGACTAAATGTTCAATTTGCAGTTTTTAAATTGGTTTTATTTATTTTTCTGATTATGGCAACACCGGAGAGAGTTATCTCTTTTTTTTTGCAAGAGGAGGGATGCCTTCGTGGAGGACTTTATAAGGTAAACTGGCTCATATCCATGTTACAAATACGGAAAACTTCTCAAACGCTTATGCAACCGGTCTGTTATCCTGGAATCGAACCCAGGTCGAACTAGCATTATTCAGCTATTTTATTGCTCTGCCGCTGGTGAGCACAATTTTTAAAAACAATTTGTGGAAAACAAAGTTTGAGATTCAACAAATAGGTGCCAAATCATTAAAATGCAATAAGCTGATATTCTGCAAATAAGTTTATTTTTATTTATTTTTTTATTTTAATTTTTTTACGTTATTTGTCAATTAGAAGATTTTTCCCATTTTAAAAAAAATTCTAGATACCCTTTGGGCCTAAACATAAAAGACAAAAAAATGATTTGAGCACAAATTCTCAAAAATCAGTTTGTCCCTAAATAGTCGCAATGTGCCTCATCTCATATGAAAGGTTATTGACAATAATAAGCTTAACTCCGGCTTACTAGCTGTGATACGGATGTTACTGAAAGTTGTGGAAGTACATGGCTGAACGTCTTTAGCTGAAAACTATAGAAATATATGAGTATAGTAGATATAATAAATGCAGCATAATTATTACATAACTATAACTTATTTAACATGTTTTATAACTCTCTGAATTAAATTATGTAGGATTAGATTATTCCTTAGAAAACGGGCACTAATGGGCAAGTAAAAACAGAGGATTGGACATTAATTTATGAACAGAAAGGGTATATTATTTTTATAATAGATTAGATTTTTAATAAGGACATGGTTTTCTAGTGAAATTAGAGGACGTAGCATAATTTTGACGTATGAATAATGCATATCTAGCATTTTTCAAATTAAGGATTTCATTCTCATCTTTCTTATACTGACCATTAAAAAAATCTAGTGACTCTTATTTGTTGTCCATTGAAATCTTATATTAATAATTTTAACTCAGGTTAGGGAAGCCTGACTGCGATACCGAAGGGCCCGGGTTCGAATCCCGGAAAAGTCATGGACGTAGAATTGTCTGTTCCGGCATATGAGGTAGCGGTGGTCTCCTATTAGGTGCCTCCACAATAAAATGGACCCCACTTATGGCCTTAGTAGTGGCCAGTGCGTTATAGGCAAGTGCCCGCCATTGGAAAGAAAAATAATTTTAATTCAATGACTTTAATTATTTTTTAAACATTGGAAATAAGCTAAAACATTTTTCCAAAATTTCGTAAATGAAATTTAAATGTAATTTTCATTTTGGAGCTGCATAGCATTAAAGCTTACAATCTCTGCAATACAGCTACAAAATGCTGTATTAGAGAGATTGCATTTAACTCAAGTCATTAACAAGGGTTCACTTTGTTGCTTAAGTATCACAGTTGTCGACGGCGCGATGATTAGTGCATCTATGAGAACCGTAATATTTCAGCTATTATCATTTAAACCAACTAAAGCTTCAAAGACTAAAGTAAACGATAGCAAGTCATGGAAAGTGAATTCCAGCATAGTTGATACCAGAATGAATCTTTGCCGTGTGATTACTGAAAATTTCGCTATTTATTTTTCATGTTGTTTCAGTCAATAAAATTTTGTTTTTTATGTACATCGGGAAGTGATCTTTGATAAAGGATTTTCTAGAGAACTGTGGTTCATATTAACATTTCAAGATGAGAAAATAATAAAAATATATATAGCCAGCTCGTGGGTATCGGTTGAACTACAAGTGCTAAGCTGCCGTATCCAACTGGGCATCTGTTATGAATCAGCAATAGTAATTTGGGACTCTGATATCTCAAAGATTGTGGAATGATTTGTTCTCAATAGTATTTCTATCCAGATACGCAATATTGTTAATATTACATGCCCGACGCATTTTTATGATTATGTTCATATTTGTAAAAGATTTTTTTCCGTCTTTTAAAACAATTCACACAAAATCGTTGTTAAAGACATGGGTAATAATTGATCTTACAACAATTGCTCTTCTGAGCGGATATGATTATTCAGATTATGGCAAAACACACAAGGATGACCATTCTTGCATGGTTTGAGGCGACGGTACTTTCGTAGAGAACTTCATAAGGTAAATTGGCTTGCATTCAAGTTACACATGGAGAAAAATCACAAAAAAGTCCCATTAATTTAGCCCGTTCACCGGGGCTTGTAACCAGGTTGATCTACCAATATTCAGCGGCTTTACAGCACTGACACGAGTGGGCGATATCATGAGAAGAAATATGAATTAAAATAAAATATCTTTTCGATACTTTTGAAACAATGAATATTACTGTTTTTATTTCCACAAAAAATCCACATATTTGCAACAAATACTGAGTAAAACTAGCATTTACTGTTGAAGAATAAAGCTTTTCTTTATTAGAAAAATCATCATTTAGAGGTAAAGCATAAAACCCGAAATGTATGCAAGATGTCAATATATTTAGCTCTTTTTGTATAGAGAGTTAAAGATTCTACAGTATAGAAAAGTAAAAAAAAAATGTGCGAAGTAATTTTATGGGACAGAACTTTAAGACTAAACGTAGAAGAGGTAAAAGCACTAAGTCTCTCTTTTTCCCTTTTAAGGCCCATTACCTACAATTTACAAGAATCGCAAATGATGAGGTTTTGGTAACGCATTCTGTTTTTAGCAAGGGTTTACTAAGACATCGGATAGCCTTTTCGGTGTCATAACAACCATTTAGGCTTTCAGTGTTGCACCAAGAATAATAATTGGTCTTGCGACAAATACTTATCAAATGGAGCGAAATGGAGCTTTGGGCTTTGACAAGTTTTAGTATAAGATAACTATCGCTATTTTCTTATTAATCAATTAACGTACACAGTCCAGTCACATTAATGTGACCATCTGTCAAAAGCCAGAATAACCACCTTTCGCAGAGCGGACTGCTGCGAGACGTGCAGGAAGAGAGTCACATAGGTCCCTGAAGGTGTTCTCTGGGATGTTGAGCCATGATGACTCTAATGCCGTGGCCAGCTGCGCTAGATTACGCGGTTGAGGATCCATGGCGCGAACAACTCGATCGAGATGGTCCCACAGATGCTCGATTGGGTTTAAGTCAGGTGAGTTTGCTGGCCAGGGGAGGACGGTAAACTCATCCTGGTGCTCTTCGAACCACGCACGTACACTGGCAGCTGTATGGCACCTCGCATTGTCCTGCTGGAAGATGCCATCATCCTGA